>CM023452.1:130995658-131164248 GCA_013339765.2 Haemaphysalis longicornis | reverse complement strand
AATGGAAATTCTTGCATGGAGATGTCGGCACAATTTTTAAATAATTCACTTAGATCTCACGTTCATAACTCCATATCATTGGGGCGTGTTGAGTGTGGTTGTCTAAATAGGTGCAGTAAGAAATTGAGTGCACTTGTATAGCTGTTCGTTCAAGTTTCGTATGGGGCAGTCAGTGTTCGACGTCACTGTTTGGTGTACATAGGGGAAGATTATTGGCTTCGGGAAGATTATCAGAAATTATAATGCTTCCACAAAAGTTTGACATGACATGGCTGCAAAGCAATTACATGTTGAACCGAATATTTTCTTTAAGTATGCTATTTCAAAAGCCTCATCAACAATAAAAATATCTTCACGCTAGGCTGCTGCACACCAGTGTAAAGCCAATGAAAGTTGAATGTAGCACAACTTGGAAACGAACTTCGGACGGATGCATTTGTAGGTCACTGTTCGTTTTTTTTCCATAAAAGCTCACAACAGTAATTTTTTTAGGCGGCTGCTAGTGCTTAACGGTGTTTTTCTATCAATTTTCACCGTCAGTTGGGGTTCTCTGCGTTATCATCCCACTGTAAACTGAGTGGTGGTGACATGACACTAAAGAAACACCGGCAGCCCCTGTAATACATCGCCGGGAAACACCTCGGAAATGGTCGCCTGGATTGAAAGCATGACACTGTATACTGTCAATCTAACCAACTGACGTAGAGCGTCTTGCCACTCGCGTGTCTCGTGAAGTAGAAATGCTTAGTCTTGTAACGTTTCACATCCCGCAGTTCTCTGCTCACGCCATCCGGTGTTGTCGTCTCGTTTATTCGGGATAAAATAACGCTTGTTTCTTCGCACCTACAGCTGATTTCGCAAGGCAGGGCACCTTATGCGGCATCGAGACCTCCACGGCTGCATGCGTCGCCGCGATAGGTGTTTGCAGTGCGTCACTGCGTTCGAAACAGTCGCATAGAACAATGCACGGCCCATTGATATCACGGCCGATTCCTGAAAGACACCGATAAATTTTCACCTCTGGATTCCATTTCACCCTGGGCTTACACAGTCCGTGCACTGCATCCAGGTATTGCGGCGACGAACCGCCCCTTTCTTCCACGCTGCGTTTACGACGCTTGATTTAGCGGGGATGATGGCTGTGGAAGATATTGTACCGACTACATTTCTTGACAATGATTGCACACGCGAAGTGAAGAAATAGTCGAACTGCGACGACCCCGACAAAATATAACGACGACCATTATTTTGATTATGTTTCTCCAAGCAGACGACGCCTAAGCGACGTGCAGCGGTCGAAATTCGAACTATTCAGACCCAAAAAATCGTGTGCGCGTTGTTTATATGTTTATATCTGTTGTCTAACAGTAAAACAATCACAGATAGCTTTGATTTAAGCATAAAATACACCGGGAATAGTTTCTATCAAGAATAACCTTTGTTTTTGTGAGTAACCTTTTTTCTCCTGAGCCAGTTTTTAATGAGGATGCCTTTTTCTTTTTCCTGTGAAAATTACTCATTATTCGGAATGAAACATATATAAACGACATCATAATCAGATGGTTATACTGTCAGCCGCTCATATTAGTAATCATGGGTATAAACAGCTGCAATACAATAAACTATTTTTTCTAACCGCGGAGAGTCAGCTAGCGGCCAAACAACGCTTGTGGGTGGAGCTGCACTCTTACCCTGTCATCAACTATACCATCTACCTCTCTGTGGGTCAGAGCACAGACCAAGACTACCCCGAATACCAAGGAGAAGAGAACGAGGTTCTTGACGGCCCAATCACGGAGCAAGATGTCTGGGCGGCTCTGCATGAGCTGAACAGCCGTTCTGCCCCGGGGCCTAATGGTGTCACGAACCGCATGCTGCGTAACCTCGACGCCAAATCGGCCAAGACCCTCACAGAAGAAGCGAACAAGGTCTGGACAACTGGTTAAGTTCCCAAAAGCTGGAAAGAAGCAACGGTCGTCAAGATTATTAAGCCGGGTAAGCCCCTAGCGCCCGAAAACATGAGACCGATCTCGCTGACCTCTTGTGTCGGCCAAGTGGTTGAACACGTGGTCAACGCAAGGATCTCACGTCACATCGAGCAAGAAGAGGTGTTCCCGCACAACATGATTGGCTTTAAACCCGGACTGTCTACGCAAGACGTCATGTTGCTTCTCAAGAACGAAGTCCTGGAAGTGTATTCGGGAGATGTCAGGGGCATCCTAGCCCTCGACCTCACAAAAGCCTTCGACACGATTCGTCACCAATACGTGTTGAAGATGATATCGAAACTCAACCTCGGCAGAAACTTTACCTCATACATTAGATCCTTCCTCAGGGACCGCACGGCCTTCTTCAAACTCAGCCAGGAGCGGTCGAAGGAGTACGGACTCGGCCCGAGGGGCACCCCGCAGGGAGCAGAACTGTCTCCGCTGCTCTTCAGTGCCGTTATGCGGGACCTGTCAGTCGAGCTGGGACTTATCCCCGGAATCAATGACGGTCTGTATGCGGACGACATCACGGTCTGGAGTCGTTGTGATTCGGAAGCTCAGACGGAAGAAGCCCTGGAAACGGCGCTAGACATTACAGAAGAGTACCTTCAGGACACGGGACTAAAACTGTCGCCGCGCAAGTCGCAACTCCTGTTATACCAGTCCAAGCGTAATGGCGGAGCGAGGCAACCGCACGCCAATCAAGCGGCCATCGAGCTGCGCATGAGAGACGGCTCCGTCATACCGAAGGTTAATGTCATCAGGATACTCGGTATGCTCTTTCAAATTCGTGGGAACAACATCAAGGCCATCGAGAACCTGACCGGTAAAACGGAAGCGACGATCCGACTCATGATGCGCGTCTCAAACGGCAGGGGTGGCCTCTCCGAGCGCAACCTCCTGCGTCTGTTCAACGCCTTCCTAATGAGCCACATTAACTACATGGCGGGTGCCCTCGACTGGCCCCGCACGGAGGAGACTAAAGTCGATACGTTCATGAGGAAGAGCATAAAGAGGGTGCTCGGTATCCCCTCATCCGCAAGCACGAAAAAGTTGGAACAACTGGGCATCCACAATTCACTGGTCGAAATCGCAGAAGCGCAAAGAACCGCGCAAGAACTGAGGCTGCTTTCCACCAAGGCCGACTGGAAGATTCTTGGAGACATCGGCTACATGAACGAAGATTTTGTGGATCACACTGACAGGTCCCCGGAACGGTGAGGGAAACGTTCCAGGTAGACCCGTTACCGAGGAATGTACATCCCCAATATAACGAGGGGAGAAGGCATTCCAGGGCCAGAACCATTTTACAGCTCGCAAATACAGGATCGGCCAAAGCTCTGTTCATGGATGTCGCCCAGTACGGCCGCTCGGGCAGGTTTGGCATGGCAGCGGTCGATGTCAAAGGAACCCTCATCACCTCGGCGTCCTTCTATGCACCAAAGGCCACTACGGCCGAACAATTCGCCTTATCCATCGCCATGACGGAAACCCGATTTAGGCAAATCTACACGGACTACCGCTCGTCGTCAAGAGCCTTCCTCAAAGGAACTATTGCCAAAGAGGCAGCCAGGATTCTACAGGGAAGAAAACAAGAGACGTTCCATAACATCACATGGTTCCCGGCCACATTGGCCATGGAGTCCACGACACCCTCCCCAACGCCAACGAGTTCGCTCACGATCGCGCGCGAGAAACCGTCTGCCGCGGCGATCGAAGAGGCCGAGGTCCCGAGGCCCCCAGAGAGTTCCGAGACGCGTTACTCACGTTCAACGAGGTGGTCACACACTACCAACTTACGCGAAGAACACTCCCGCTGGCCCACCCTGCTCTCACACACCCGCAGTCAGCAGCCTTTAGAATGCTTCATACCGGTTCCTTCCTAACCAGGAGGCGGTTTAGCATATTTCACCCGGACATTGGCCCTCACTGTCCTCTCTGCGAAGCAGCTTACTGTAACTTAGACCATATGCAATGGCAGTGCCCAGCGTTACAAGAGGACGCTGAACTCATCACAGAGGAAGAATGGACCATGGCGCTCCACAGCGAAGACTACTACACTCAACTCCGGGTTGTCCAGAAGGCCTGCGTTAGGGCGGAGGTCCTAAACCTCCCGCCACCCGCGCAGGTGCGGCCCGCGTCTACTCTGGACGGTCCTCTGGGCCGCTAGTTTAGACCTTCCGGACCTAATAAAGTTCAATGTCGCTCGGTCTGTCTGCTTCAACTGCCGCAATGTTGTCTTTATCGCACGCTGGCTGTACTGTTGTAACAGTGCCTCCAAAGTTGCTTTCTTTGTTTTTTCCTTCCTTTGTTCTCCCGGAATAAACCGGTGACTTGTTCTCATGTGGATTGGCGATACTTCGACGTACGGGTTCGGGCTCGCGAACCCTTTACGCTCGAAGGGCGTTCCTTCAACTTCCAAGAACGCAGGAAAAAAGAAGATTGGTCATTAGTCACACTTTGAGATTTTTCTGGCTCTTATGACTCAATTTGGCATCCAGGGCTTCTATATTATTTTCCTGTAGCAACGGTGCACTGGAAGCATTCACCTGCTTTTGCATTCCTTTTTCAAGGCGAATATCTTTTCATTCACACTCCGGAACTTTTACCTATGCAACGACAAAGGGAACCCACAAGCTTCACCTTTAGGCCCGCTATTATGAAATGTCTGTATCCACGATTAACTCTCTCTTCGAATGCCTGATGACGTATACAATTAGTCATATGCGGATGACACAATCGTTGTCGTACATGGGCAGTGGTGAAGACAGCTTAAAGCATCGACTCGCCAAGCCTTGAATAAAAAACCACCTAGACTAGAAACGCCGATTTTATAACGTTTATGGTAAAATATTTCCGTTTACTGGTTTTGAGGGAAGAACGAGGAGCGAGACGTATACCCACCGTGAGAGGTGATGGCACCGCGTTAAAATATGTGCCTTGGATGAGTCGTTTCGGTAGTTTTGGGCAATCATTAAACCTTTGCCCCGCATGTCAACCACCGCCGAACCATCGTCGAAAAGCTAGCGGTGTCAATGACATGCTCCAGTCGTATGCACACCCTCTTAAATAGACATCATCTTCGCGTATTATATCACGTAGTTGCGATGCCGGTTGTTTCCTACGCACTTCAGCGTGGTGGTATCCGAATCAACCTTACATGCTTCGGTCAAGAGTACGCTCGCTTCTCAGGCCTGCACTTTTCGCACTCACAAGGGCGCACACGACCACAAGAACGCCGCTCTACAGGTAATACCTAACACTTAACATCTAAGCATACACCTAGACAGTCGCGTCGTTATGTTTCTCCTTTTCTTCTAAGCGAAAATCTATCACGTTCAGTTCAATCAATTACGAACCTTCCGAAGTAGACTTCCCGATTGTGTCTCTTACTCATCCAGTCAAATTTCTTTGAGTTTTTCGGAAGAGGCTCACTGTTGCAGAGGGTAACCAAACCTTTCGAATTCGTGGAATACACACGTATGCAGATGGGTCGCATACAACCTCTACTTCAACTGCTGCTGGCTTTGATCTCATGTTTAAGCCTGATTCCATTACGTCAGTGTGCCAGTGCCAGAGTTTTACCAAAACCTCTTCGTTCAACGGAGAAGCAATAGCACTGGCAAACTACTTTAAATTTTACAGTGTCATTCACTTTCTTCCCCAGTTAATATCTATACCGACAGCTTCTCTGGGTTAACCTCTCTTGATAAACCCCTTGGTCATTCGACGGCAGTTCACGAATTGAAAATCATTCCTTTTAATGCAAACCCTACTTCTGTTCATCTCTATCACGAGCTGTTTGGTGTACCGAGCTGGTGGATACGGTAGCGACAAATGCAGCTACGAGAGGAGAAGATGGCCGCGGTAAACTGTCCAAATGCATTATCCGATGGAGATTAACAAGAGAGGGCCACCTGCAATGGCAGCGAGGTTGGTTAACGGAAAATAACGACCGCACAACTATATAGATTGGATACCGAACGTAATGAACATTGCCTCCTTTTTCCCTCCACCAAAAAAGCTTACTCATTTCATTTCTGGACACGCATGGTTAATCAATTTTTTTTATAGGTTACAACTGGCGGCAACTTGTCAATGCTGTTGAAAGTACGCACCATCTGTTTCTCGCTATTTAAAAGATTGTTTTCTTTTAAATACTATTTTTCATTCCACGAAACCACACCGTAATAAGAGAATACATGGAACCACCCCACTTACCGTTGCAGGCGTTGCAATACATGTTCAAAACATTTGCTTGAGCTGCCACTTTTGTTGAATGTTTCGGCTATTTAGTATTCGCAGGCCATGTTTATGCACTGTGTGGGCTTCAGAGTATGTTAGCTAGTTACCTTTTTTTTGCAGATTGCGGGGCTGCCCTATTGTGTAGGTTTTAGTTATGCTGATCATGTCTTAGTTATCTTAATGGTGCTCCACCTGTATGCCATTATCTGCGGCCCACGATGTGGGTAGGTGTGGAGGGTTACTTCTTGTGGTTGGTGTCTCTGGTGGGAATTGATTCCTATATAAAAGTTGTTTGAATTTGTCCCCTTTTTATTTATTTTTTATTGGATCCTAACCTAAAACACCTCTGCTGGGATATGTTTTGTTTGTTCCCCACATTTTGCCGTTTTTATTAGGGGGAACACGTTATAAATAAACGAATCAGAACGGGACAGATGGGAGGCGCAGCAATGATCACCCTCGCCCCATTATTAAGGAGAACATCATTAGCGTCTCTTATCCCAGAGCCGATGGGTTTACTCCCCACAGGGTGTCCTGCTCAAAGCAGTCTTGTTGAGTAAGACAGAACTCAATTCCTCGCGACCTATAGGAAAGGTACACATAGTTTAGCTCATTGTATCTCACAGGTGTCCTGCTCAACACAGTCTGGTTGAGTGAGACAGGACACAATATCCTCGGTACCTGTAGGAAAGGTACACGTAGTTTAGATCATTGTGTCTGTCAGCGGATAAAATGTATATTTTTCATATAATAAAGATGCAAAGATAGCTAGATGGCACAGGCGTATGCACGAAACCCAAGCGATCCTCAAGGCTTTCTTATGCAGTGTTGTTGGCTTTGACTACACTTGCTTTCCTCGGACGCTCTTATCTGCGAAAAGCCGATAGCGAGAGCACTATTATTTTTTCTGATAGCCGTACTCTTGCCGTATATACAGGCATACCCTCTGAGCCTGGTACGACATTTATTCCGATAAAATACATGCTCCGTAAAGTACTCGAGGGTTCTCTTTCACATGCTTCTTATCAAAAAAAAAATCCACTGGATTGCCGTTCCAAGTATGAAGCAAGCTTTACGTTGAGAACCTGCGTCAGTATGAAACGCTTCTTTATTTTCCACTGAATCAAATCTACAAACATTACGCCCTTTGTAATACTCTTAACATATTGTCTCGTAGATAATCATTTTATCTCGAAGCAATTGGCTGTGTTTAAATATAAAAGCAGCTAAATTTTATATTCAACCACTGTTTCTTGTAGGGGCGCAACTAGATTTGACGGCACCCATCGCAATGATATGTAAATAAACAATTTAAAACTTGTAGAAATGCATAGTGATGTGTCCTTCAGTGCACACGTACAAAGAAATCCTGCAGCTTTGCTGTGGCTGAAGCCTTGCGCGACTTAGTCCAAGCTTCGCCAGTTAAGCTGGCGGAAGTCTGCAATTCTCAGGATGACTTTGCAAACACCACTCGCCGTGAAGACGACGATTTCTTCGAAGACTATGACGACGATTAGAAGCACCGCATCTATGCACATAAACAATGATACTGAAACGTAGCTATGCGTGCGACAATGGTCACCTACAACAGCGTCGCCATTCAAGTCCTGCGCATGAGAGCAAGCTGTCCTGAATTTGTAATATTTTTTTTTTCATTCATTTTTATTACCCTAAAGGCCCTTGCGGGCATTACATAGTGGGGGAACAGATTTGCACAATGCACTCTAACCAGCAGGCAGTACATTCACTAAAAGTGTTAAAAAAATACACAGAAGATTACATGTACATTGAAAACCGCATACAAAAACAAACGGAAGTATTACAACGAAGCGTTCAAAACAGTACACAAAAGATTACACTAAACAGGTAAAACTGCAATATATATATATATATATATATATATATATATATATATATATATATATATATATAAAAACAAGCGGAAGTATTACAACTCTCATTACAGAACAAACGTCAAAATAAATACACGGCTAGGTCTGATCAAAAGTAGGACCCAGGGAACAAACGGGAATAGTCTAGATTTTATTGCACACACTGAAACAGTTGAACAATTTCCTCGGTGAATTTTTCGTGGTTAGTAATTGTGGCAATACGCTCTGGGAGGGCACTCCATTCACTAATGGCTAAGGGAAGGAAAGAAAGGCGGTGCAGGTCGGTACGCGAAAATTCAGACTGCACTTTGTTAGGGTGGTCTACACGTGCGGAAATATGTTGGGCTGGTTTTATCCTTGAGGCAGTGAAATTGTTAGGGTGATGGTAGAGCTGATGCAAAAATGTAAGCCTGGATATTTGGCGTCTTGTATCCAGCGATTGAAGACCGAGATTCCTTTTTATCAATGTAATCCTAGAATGGGGCGTGTATTGCCCTGATATGAAGCGGGCGCTCTTGTTTTGCAACGATTATATTTTTGTGGCCAAGTACGATTGATAAGGATTCCAGCGTATTCAAGTTTTGATCTTATAAAGGAGGTAAATGCGAGCAGTTTGGTATCTTTATTGGCTTGACGTAAGGAACGACGAATAAAACCAAGTTTCTTGTAAGTGTCACCCAAAATTGAATTTATATAAACATTCCAAGACAGGTTGCTTGTGAGGTGGACTCCTAAGTATTTAAATGAATTGACAGGTTCAACAGTCACGCTATTCAGTGTATAAGCAAATGAAACAACTTCTTTGCGGGTGGTGAAGCGCATAAGTTTCGTTTTTTTAACATTAATGTTCATTTGCCAGTCGGAACACCACTTTTCCAATCTACACAAGTCGGTTTGAAGTTTAGCACAACTAGAATGGTTCGATACACGCCGATATATTACACAATCATCTGCGAATAACCTAAGAAAAGAATTAATGCCAGCACAGATGTCATTTATGTAAATTAAGAAGAGAGTGGGACCAAGCACAGACCCCCTGAGGAACCCCTGATTTGACTAACTGAAACGAAGAGTGTACATCATCTATAGTAACTGCCTGTTGCCTATTACGAAGATATTCCTTAACCCACCTAATAAAATTGCGTTCGATTTTAATATTTTCCATTTTATGAATGAGGATATTATGGGGGACACGATCGAATGCTTTTTCGAAATCGATGAATATGGCATCCGTCTGCTCAAGTTGATGAAGGGAGTCATGAATATCAGTTGTAAGTTCGAACAGCTGGGTTTCACAAGAGCGCCCGCGCTGAAATCCGTGCTGATTCGGGTATAAAATGTTGTAATTTGTCACGTATTTCATTATTTGGGATGATAGGATATGCTCAAAAAGCTTGCATACTACGGAAGTTAAAGTGATTGGCCTGTAGTTACAGAATTCATTTTTATCCCCTGCTTTGAAGATTGGTACCACATACGCTAGTTTCCAATCCTCAGGTATTATACCGGTATCAAGAGACTGCTGGAAGATAAGTGCTAGGATTAGTGCGGAGTACTCTTTTGTAACTTTGAGTAGTTTAGTGCTTATGCCATCAGGACCGGGACTTGAATACTTTGGCAATCGCTCGATCGCTTTTATAAGTCCTTTGGAGGTAACTAGAATACAAGGCATGCTGTGCGGAAAACTAGTGAATAGGCTTTGAGAAGGTATCGTACTCTCGTCCACAAAACACTGCAAAAATAAGAGTTGAAGGTATTGGACACCTCTAGACAATACGAGTGAGATTCGGAGACAAGCTGAGGCATTTCTTTTGAAGGTGGCGGAGAAAGAACTTCCCAAAATTTTTTAGGGTTGGTTTTCATAAAATTTGGTAAGTCGACGTTGAAAAATCTGTCTTTGGCCTCTTCGATAAGTTTCTTGCACACTTTTGCATGTTCAAGATAATCGCTCCAGTCCATGTCTTTTTTGCTGCGCCTGGCCTTGACGCACAATCGCTTCTTTTTATTCAAACATCGCTTTACATGTCTAGAAAACCAAGGCCTATCAGTAGTTTCAAGAAGACATTTTTTGGGGACATATTTTTTCTGTACCGATCTCAGCTTGTCTCGGAACAGCAACCAGTTTTCATGTACCGAACGCGCTTGATATGTTTGCGAGAAAGATGTTACGAACTGTTCCAAGTCTCCGTTTAGGTCCGCGAAATTGGTTTTAGCAAAGCCGTACACGAATTTCTTCCGGGGTACCTTCTTTTTTGTATTGGACCTAAACAAACAATGAACAATGCGATGGTCACTGATGCATTCTAGTACGTGCACATCAGCTTGATCAGGGTGTGTAGTTAGAACAAGATCAAGAATGGCATCTGCACGTGTAGGGGAAGTCACCAGCTGGGTCAAATTGGGAAAACGATTAAAAATCCAAGAAAGCAGTGCGTTCGCGCACTGGCCTTATGCCATTAGTTGATACATTGGACCAGTTTAAAAATAGAAAATTAAAGTCACCGGCTAAGATGATTGGAGAGTTCCTATACGCATGCTGAATTTCGACAAGAATGTCGTGTAGTTCGTCGATAAAATCTGCAGGTGAGTTAGGCGGCCTGTAACATGCTCCAATAACTATTGTTGCGCTCGGTAGGTAAAGGGCAACCTAAATGTTTCAAGAACGCTGTCCACATGAATCAGCCGCACAGGAATATGTTTTTTTGTGGCTATCAAAACCCCTCCTCACCGCCTACCATCACGATCCTTACGAAAAACAGAAAAAGATTTGGAAATTTCCATTTCGCAACTGTCGATCTGTGATGTGAGCCATGTTTCCGTCCCATCAATGACGTCTGCATTGCAGGTGTGAATAAAAGCAGCTAGTTCATCCTGCTTGTTCATAATACTGCGAAAGTTTGCTAATATCAGTGAAAGATTCGGGTCAGTGCCTTGAGGTTGTTCATTACACCCTTGTAACGAACGTCGGACTTGCTGTATGCACTCAACCACCTGCGCAGTAGCTTGGTCATAACGGTATCTACGGTTGTTGAGCAGAAGCTTGTCAAAAGATATCTTCATTTTTCCATTTGGTTGACGATTTCCTCGCGTAAAGTCCCAAAGTTGCTTTCTGACAAATTGAATCCTCGGTGACAAGTCTTCTTCAATCCATATTTTCTGATCCTTTAGTTGTTTCAGTTTAAACGCGTTTCCAAGAACTTCACAATTTGTTTTGTAGTTGAGAAACTTCACGATTAGAGGACAGTCGTAACCTACCTTTGCAGCGCCAACACGGTGCGCGCGTTCAATATCAGTGGTATCTAAGCAGAGATGCTCCATGCAAAAGTTAGTAATCTGAGATTCAGAGGCGTCAGGATTTTTCCTTTTCTTCCTCAGGCAGCCCCTTGAAAATTAAGTTTTTACGTCGCATGCGATTGTTCATGTCGTCTACCACATCGAGTAGGCCGGCTTGGCTGTCCTGCCAACGCGAAAGGCCAGAAATGTCTGTTTTGATTTCATGAACTGAGCCTCCCATTAATGTAAGTGGAAGAAAAGGACACCTGGCTCTTTTCGCAAAGCGAATTCTGAGCGATTTCGTGGTTGATTGTTTACTACAGTTGAATAAGGCCATCTCAGATAGAGAGAGAGAGATAGAGATCTAATGAAAACTGGCAATTTTATAGCCGTCTCAGCGCATCCATGTATCCGCTGATGTATCCAGCGCATCCACGCATCCGCTGGTGTATACCTGTCTTATCACGTCCATGCATCGTACAATGCACCAAAAGTCCACAAGGTTACAAAAAATGAAAGAAATTTACATTGCGGGTCACTTGTTATCGCGTTTTTTTTTTTTTTTGGCACGAAGAAGGTGAAGCTCATAGGTTACGTAAAACCCCACAGAGGATTACGGCCATGTATGGATTTGAACCGCTCTCCTCGTTTTTAATTCATTACCATGAAGTGTATTCCCCAAAAGTAGTTATGGCGTACATAAAATCTTCATACTCCCCCACCATTTTTTATGAGCGCTAATTATCCGTTCAAAAACTCGTTCCGGCCGTCCTTGTAGTGTCCTGGTCCAATAGTATTGCCTCTTGTTACAAAAACACGCTTTTTTGTTTGAACCGCTTCAATAAAATCATTTGGTCAATAATAACCAAATAATATAGGTGAAGGGTACTCACACAAAGATAGATCAGTAATTTTGTTGTTTTAGAACAAAACACCAGGCCAATATAAAATTCTTGCCTTTTTCCGAGAGACAGCTGCCTGAAAAAAAGTTTTTTTTGCAGTGGCCATATTGCCACGAACCATGCATTCGATTTGTTAAATTTATCCTTTCGGTTTAATTGCCCGACTATGCTCGGCTCTCTTTATTGTGCCCCGAGTGAAGCACACGTTTCATTCATTCTTTCTCATATCGCACGGATTATCTGATTTGGTAGGGAGAATGTTTCGCACTTACGCCAGTAGCCTAGAATAGTCGTCTTTTATCTACAGTGTTCGCGATGTTATTTGACGGTCAGAGAAACACCCGCGCCGCAAGATATATTCCTACAGAGGAGCCCCGCGGCATTCGCTTCGCCGACACACCAATTCGCCAGTCACTTTTTTGACTGCTGCTTCGCCGCCTGTGTATTCTTTGAGTTGTTCGGGGAGGGCCAGTTAGCTCCAATAAACTTGCTTTTCCTTCCAAAAAGCGGCGTCGTCTTTGGTTACGTGACAGTATTATCACAAGGGAGGGAAAAGCCTGTCCTGGCTTATTGTGGCCCGCTAATATGAAAGTGTCAATTTCAGTTTGCTGAAGCACGTCACACAGCCGCCGACAGAAATTTCTATGGTTAACATTATCTGAATGCTGACATGAAGTTTGGGAAATACGCTATCTGTTCCACACTGTACGACAAAGTTCGGAAGTTCTTCAGATCCTGACACTAGCTGGTCATCCCGACATAGAAGCAGAACTCGGCAATCTAAAATCTTTTCATAGAGGTCATGCGTGTGAACGTGGGAGCGGCAAAACTCGCCAAAGGTGTTGAAACCCAAGCGCGAGCTCAGTAGCGGAAGGCCTTCCACTTGGAATTTCCCGTGGGTATTTTTTTATGAAACATGAGCGTAAAGCTCTCGTAGTGGAAACAAACTAGGGTCACTGCTATCTCCTGCACATGCCTCGCCTGGCGTTTTAAGAATACAATAAAGGTCAAGAGGAATTTAAGGGTGTACATTTTAGGCACCCCTCACCCACTTTTGGAATACAAACAAGAACACGTGAAAACACATGTATGTAGCACGCACACATGCACACTTGATGTAATCTGGGGGTTCCTTCTGGACTCATTGATTCGAGTTCACCTGAGTAATAACACATGGGTGGTTGCGCTGGATGACAAAGGGAGCCGTTAAACTGGTAGCTCGAGCAAAGCGTGTCAGTGGTATACATATACATTTGTCCTCCGTCATCGTTTGTGCAATATTTGCGATTTACTTGTCTACCATGAAAACCAAATTGCCCATAAGTCCACCTTAATTCGTTTAGCGGCTTCAAGAGCAACATTGTAACAAAAGAATGTGCGCTGGGGTAGACGAACACGACGAAAGGGGGACACACATGGGAGGCTATGCCAGGGAATACGAGTGGTGCCTGCTCCCCGTGTGTGCTAAATTGACTGGAACTTGGAGAGTACGTCTTTCTTTTCTCTCTTATGCCGCGTGAATTCGCCATTCAGTGGTCCGGATCGGTCACGTGGTTGGCGGCGACCACATTCAGCCCAACCGCTCGATGATGCACATGGAATTATATCATCGGTTTCGCGAGTTACACTATTTGTTACACTACTTGCAACGGCAAAATGTTAACAATAACTGAATACCAGTGGGCAGTGCTTTTCGCTGCAGCAATAGAAGGTAGTCTGTTAACAAATATTTTGGTTATGTGTTGTTGAACGGACTTGATTACGCAGCTTACTCATGTTTTGTTCAAACCGCGTTGAAGAACCATGCACACATTCCACTTTTTTATTACATCTACATTGCTTTCCTGTCTTTTTTTTGTATTCTGAAGTTCCCAGCACTTGCTCAAACGAAAATCGCTCACGCTTGAATTTGCGGTAAATACACTTCTTCAAATGGAACTTTTAGACGTCACTACGCTAAACCTGAGGGACGGCATGGTGAAAGTGGCTGCACATTTGAAGATCGACAGAGCATATGCCCCTTAATAATTCGAATCACTATAGGCGATTTCCCGCCATAACAATTTTACAACATGTACGCGGGTAAAATCAAAAGACGGGTTGCATATTGCAGTTAGGGCTGATAGAGATTTTGTTTCTTCTTAAATATAGTTTGAGTAAGCTGCAACATATTGCGATGCACGAAAAAATAACGGTGCATGCGCTCGGTACGCGGATGGAAGCGCTGGCGCCGCCTACCTCTCCCTGCCCCCATAATTATGTTTAGGTGCGATGCATCTCTTGCTCTGGGGTATGTCCCTCCTGCGTCATCAGCGTCCGCACACGACCTGCGCATGTTCAACTCTCCCAAGTTCTTCTATCCGACAGCTGGCGCAACACTCTCACAATGTCTGATTATCATAAACAACAACAGCAGCGCGCGCGCACGCGCTTCGCTCCGCTCGCGTCTGCTCCGGCGCGCCTGTGCGCGCATGCGCGGCTCTGTTCACAACACTTTTCACCCGATTTAGAGAATCAACCCAACGGAAATGTCAATTGAACCTGTGGCGGCACTCCAGCGGCGATGGCGCTAGGGCTGAGCGACAACCAATGAGAGCGGCCACGCGTCGCCGGTGCGGAAGCAGCCACGAACGCCACGAGCATGGTATAAAACGGGGCCCCAGTTATTGGGTGCACGGCATAGCGTTCAGACGTGTCTCGGCTCGTCTCTCTGTCGCGTTTGCGACATTGGTGACACGGACGCTGCACCGGGGTGAAGGAGCCAGAATGGACCTTCATCGCGACACCAGCGGCAATTATGCGTCCTCCACGGCCTCTTCGCACCGCATCTCCGCCATCACCTGCCGTTTACCCACCTTCAGCGCCGAGCACCCCGACGTGTGGTTCCTTCAAGCTGAGGCAAGTTTCCGACTGAGCCACATTACGCCGCAAAAGAACCGCTTCAACCATCTCCAACACTCACTACCTATTGAGATCGCAGTCCAGGTTCGCGACATGCTCGCAAACCAACCTACCACGAACCCTTACGACGCATTGAAGGCTGCCATCTTGAGCCGCACGAGGTCTTCGGAACGGCAGCGCTTCCAGCGGCTGCTTTCAGCGAAGGAGTTGGGTGATCGTCGATATTCGCAGCTCCTTCGCGAACAGCAAATCCTGCTCGGCGACACAGCTTCCGCCCCGGTCTCCCGCTTGCTGAAGGAACTTTTCTTACAACGGCTTCCCTTGTCTGTGCAAAGGATAATCGCGACGGCTTCTGACCTTCCCTTGCCACAAGTGGTAGCGCATGCCGAGAAGATAATGGAGGTGGCCACATTACGTTCTTCTCCAACCACGGTGGCATCCGCTCGATCGCCCGAACATACCACCGTGGGGGGCTTCTACCACCTTTCGGTATCTACCGGTATCCAATGATTATCCAATGACGTCACCGCTCTACAAGAACGCATGCGAACCCTTGGGAAGCTAGTCGTGTCTGCTGGCTACCGCTCGTCGCAAGGGTGCAACACTAGTCGGTTTCGTCGTTCTCCCTGTCCACCGTCGTCGCACGTTTACCGTCAGGAGTAGACAACGCGCCAGCAGCGCCGCCACACTGATTTCTTGTGCTGGTACCATCACCGCTACAGTGCAGCGGCGCAACGTTGCACCCCTCCTTGTGGCTTGTCGGGAAACGCGGCGAGGGATTGTTAGCGGCGGCGACCGATTCCACAGCCAGCGACAACCGCCTCTTCTACATCACAGATGCAACGACTGGTCAGCGTTTTCTAGTTGCCTCTGGTGCTGACGTGAGTGTGCTCCCCGCTAATTCCATGACCGCACTCAACCACCACTGTGCCATCTTCAAGCTATTAACAAGTCCAGCATCCCCGTGTACATAAAAAAATCCCTGATGGTAAATATCGGCTTACGCCGTGCGTTCCGCTGGATTTTCCTCGTGGCCAACGTGAGTCACGCTATTCTAGGAGCCGATTTCCTTTCGAACTTCGGCGTCCTCGTTGACATCGCCCGAAAAAGAATCCTGGACGCCACAACCCGCCTTTCTATCACACGCCGATCGTCTACCGTTTTCCCGTTCGCCTTTTACGTTTCTTTGCGACCTACCTTCTCCGTACCGAGATTTGCTGAATGAGTTTCCTTCCTCGACTGCACCTCCTGACTGGACCAAGCCAGTGAAGCATGACGTCGTTCATCAGATCATTACAACCGGTCCCCAACGCTTTGCCGTGGCGCGTTGCCTTGCTCCGGAGAAACATAAAATCGCGGAGCAGGAATTTTATCACATACTTGAGATTGACATTGCTCGCCCGTCCTCGAGCAACTGGTCCTCGTCGTTACACATGGTCCCGAAGAAATCTCGTGACTGGAGACCCTGCGGTGAATACCGCTCCTTGAACGTGGCCACACTACCCGACACGTACCCCTGCCTAATATACAGGACTTCACCACTAACCTCAGCGGATGTACCATATTTTCAAAGCTTGACCTCCAAAAAGCCTACCACCAAATTCCTATAGCCCCGGACTACGTCAAGAAAACTGCCATCATTACACCGTTTGGCCTTTCCGAATTCACCCGAATGCCTTTCGGGTTGCGCAACGCAGCTCAAACTTTTCAACGCTTCATAGATGTCGTTCTCCGTGGTTTGCCTTTTGTTTTCGCCTACACAGATGACGTTCTTGTCGCCAGTTCGTCGTTATCTGAGCATCTGCACCATCTGCGGATAGTTTTCGAACGCCTAGCAGACCATGGCCTCATCCTTAACAGCGAAAAGTGTGCATTCCGATTCCCGTCATTGGAGTTTCTCGGTCACCTCGTCGACCGCAATGGAATTCGCACTCTACCAGATAAAGTGAAGGCCATAATCGACTTCCCTCGGCCTGAGTACTCACGCCAACTGCGCCGTATCCTAGGACTGGTGAATTATTACCGATGGTTCGTCCCAAACTGTGCGGCCATTGTGCATCCTCCCGAAATTTCCCTTCGAGCTTCCAAGTCTACCGAGTGCAATCTTGAATGGCCTGAAGCTGCCGATCGCGCATTCACTACCATCAAGCAGCGCCTGGCTTCTGCTACTCTCCTTGTGCACCGGCGCCACAACGCTCCCACGAGCCTGATGGTAGACGCATATGCGGTTGGAGGTGTACTTCAGCAACACATTCGTGGCACCTGGCACCCGCTCGGTTTCTTTTCGAAGGAGCTTTCTCCAACTGAGCAACGCTACAGCACTTTCGGGCGGCAGCTCCTGGCGGCATAGCTCGCTGTTAAGCATTTCCGTTTTTTGCTTGGGGGCCGCAGCTTCGTGATCTTCACCGATCAGAAGCCTCTTACGAACACCTTCAAGTCATTGAAGCCTACATTTTCTCCCCGAGAGACGCGACCCTTGGCGTATCTTGGAGAGTTCACGGCGGACATTCAGCATGTCAAGGGAGTTAACAACATCCCAGCCGACGCCCTTAGCCGTATTTCGGCCATACAACGCTTCGGATTCAGTACTCAGGAGTTGGCTCAAGCTCAAAAAGATGACGAGGAGCTCCGAACTCTGCGTTCTTCAATCAGTTCCTCTCGGCAACTCCAGGACGTTATTTGCCCTGATTTGGGACTCAGCATCGTTTGCGACATTGATCCGATTTCAGGCCGCAGCCGACAACCAATGAGAGCGGGCCATGCGTCGCCGGCGCGCAAGCAGCCACGAACGCCCCGAGCGTGGAATAAAACGGGGCCCGAGTTTTTGGGTGCACGGCATAGCGTTCAGACGTGTCTCGGCTTGTGTTTGTCGCGTTCGCGACAAACCCCCCGATGCGGCGCATCACATCAGGGTTCCCCTCGCGAGAAGATGGGCGTACATTTTTTCACCGGTGTTCGGATAATCGAAGTTGTATAGCTTGAATCAAGCTCACTGAGGTTACCTATGACGGAAAGAGCTGTTTGTATTGTTCTGAACTTTAAAAGTGATTTTCAATTAAACGGTTTCCTTTTCTCTCCGTACGCGTTCCCATTGTTGTGAGCGCCCTCTTCACACGAAACCGGGAAAGAAATTCAGTCTACAACACTGGCGAATACAGCCATGTCTTGTTAATATGGACGCCTTCGTTGCGCAGAAATATGCCCATAATGTGAGTCGTCCACAATATTGAATCAAGGTCATCATCTTCACCCACCAATCTACGCTCACTGCAGGGCAGAGGTCTTTTCCGTAGATCGTCAATTATCCCGGTCCTCCGCTAACTGCGATCAATTTACCCCCGCAAGCTTCACCTCATCTGCCCATCTAACTTAATTTCTGCCGCCTCCTGCCACGCTTGCCTTCTCTAGGGATCCACTCTGTTACGCTTAATGACCAACGGTTATCTTTCTTTTCGCATTACATACCTTGCCCACCTCCATTTCTTAATTTCTACTAATATGTCATTAACACGCGTTCGTTCCCTGATCCACTCCGTTCTCTTCTTGTCGCTTAATGTTATACCTATTATCTTCCGTGCAATTGCGCACTTAGTGGTTGGGCG
Source organism: Haemaphysalis longicornis (assembly GCA_013339765.2). NCBI lineage: Eukaryota > Metazoa > Arthropoda > Arachnida > Ixodida > Ixodidae > Haemaphysalis > Haemaphysalis longicornis. Next base: position 131,145,445 of record CM023452.1, on the reverse strand, counting down.
CTTCCGTTCCATGGCGTGCTGAGTATCATCGCACAAATTTTGTCAATCTACAGTTTCTCTGCCCAAATCGCAGAAATATATATGCACAGGATATAACAATGATAATTCCTGCCACTCGTGTTCATTACATCACTGCTGAACATCAGAGTTTTCCCGTTCAGGTGCACAATCTCTCGTTCTGTTTTTTTACTGACTGTACAAAAGGCGCCTTCTACGCTGCGAACGCAAACAAATCCCGATGACACTTCTGAGGCGTTGTGCCTTCACAAACGAGTGGGAAACGAGGCTGTGCTAAAGAGTATGGACCAAACCTCCACACAGCTAGACCACTTTGGCAAATCAGCATTGCGGAGCCAGTAGGAGCAACGGGTGTAGCTGGAAGGGCGCAAGATGATGTTTACGTCAGGTGGTGTTGCCATTCCTATCGGATGTGTCCCGGTTTATGTCTTTCGTGTCTGAATAAAACTAAGAGTTCACCGCCTTGTCCCATTTTCTCTTCTTATGTTCTCGTCTACGTGCGCTGTAAATCCATTGAAGATCGCGTCGCCAACAACTGCTTTTGTTGAGGCACGCTTCACAGGAGTTTGAACTTCGACTGGTAGGTTCGAGGGAAGGTGTAGGCCAATGGAGCGGACGGGGCGGAAACTAGAGAGTTTTAGAATAACGTACGCAACCGTATGCAAAAAAGTTAGCGAACGCTTATTCTTTGCGTCGTTCTCACTGCGAATGCGCCGTACGTTAAGCCGCTTCTGCATTTGGCGAATGGAAGCGAAATAGCGGGCCTACGTAAGGCCACTTGCGTTTCCAACAGGCGGCAAGTAGCGCGACAAGCATCCACGGTTCCGCCTTTCTCGACAGTAATTTGCCTCCGATGGAGAAAGTTCCCTGCTTTACGAGTGCTTAGCACATCTCCTTCGCACAGCTCTGTATCGTCGTGACATCGCTGACTGTCCAAACAAAGCTTTGTAGCCAGGCCAGCGAACGAAGTGATGTGGGTGTGTGTGTGTTGTGGACGCGTTCGCGATGAGATGCGACGTTGTGCTTCTGCGGTGAACAAAGCGCAAGTGTTTATCTGCTTCTCGCTCCGCCCCGTCTGTAACGCCACCGCTTTATTTCGAAGGCACGTTTCCCACAACGCAGCAACAACGTACAACTCATATGCCTTTTCAGAGATATGCTGGCAAAATAATAAACCGTAATATTTCATTAGTAATGACGTTGAAATGCACAATACTCACGAGGGGAAGGCGATGAACAAGGTCGCAACTGCAACGGTCTAAATAGCGTTGCATCGGTGACAACTGTCGTCGCGCTTTTGGCTCGCTGAGCTCTTCCAGAAGAATTGAGTTCCAACACAATTCACACGGCTTCACACAGTCTTCTTTCATTCACAGTAGTAACAGTAGACATTTGAGTAACATTCAAGGCTCTCATCATGTAACACGTTTAAACTGAACGGCGCAGCACGCGTCTGGCTGTTGCACTCGTTGAACCCCGAAGGTCATGACTAGTGGATTGGATTGGCTCATATGATCTGGCTTTATAGCACCGTCGTTATTTTGCGGTCTCAAAAGAGCATATACAACAATAAACTTTTTCAATAGTTCGAACTGTAGCGTTAGTACACATTTAGTGTATTTTATGTAGTTTCTATCTTAACAGGAGGAATTTATACTCAAGTTTGGGTACTGCGGGAAATGACGGTGAGATATTTGAGTGGCGCCCCCTGGATGTGACGTCTGAGGCATAGAGTTAATAGTCTGAGGGACCCGCTCCTCTGTCGTCTGCTAAATTCGCGCCGCGATCGTCCGGTTGTGACTGGCAGCAGTGCCTTTGCTAGAAATCGCCCGCTTTGATGCTCTGGGTCCTTAAAAAGCGTGTTTTTATTCAGATTCCGACAGCTCTGAATAATTTCAAGCTTTATCCCGCACAAGTTTACAACACACCAGGAGAGCGATAACGTCTTTCTGAGAGCACCGCTCAGACGATCGTGCGTAACGCATCCTACCTAGCGTATCTGCGAGTTTCAGTGCTCAGAGCTCCTTGGTAAGTATTGAAAATGCGTAAGCTTCCCCGCAATATTTCTGAGACGCTCTTATGAAGACTCAACAGTGAAATGCTACGTATGAAGCAGCGGGGCGCACGGCAGGAAATAAAACGGGTGTTTTCCATTTCTTTCGCTTTTGTTGACTTGTGTTAGATGAAAGTTTTTTTTTCTGTGCCCAACGCATTCATTTTTCTGCACCGTCCCAAACGTCTCAGGAGGTTTGGAGATGTTTTCAAGGCTCACAAAGTTCGTGTGGATATGCAATGCAATGAGATTTGTGCTACGCCGCAGATAATGTTGTCCACACTACTCGAAGAAAGCTTTTGCGCACCTAATTTCTATCGAACCATCGTTATCCTAACGAACTCAATCTCAACCCGAACAGTTATGCCATGATTACGTTGTTGAAAATTTGATATACTCGCTAACGAACGCAATAAATAGTGTACATGCCAATTTTCAGTATAGCACAATTCGAAACCAATGAATATGTCCAGGCAGCTTTTTATTGTTTTCCAACCACTTCAGGCGCAAAGAACAAATCCTGGGCAACTCGGGGTGACGTCCGGTGAATTGAAGAATGAATCTTTCTCTCTCGTCTGGGACTGAGGAGCCTGCCCACTAACCAGCTCGATTTTACTGTTAAAGTTTTCTCCTCCGGCTGGTCCTCCTCCTCCTCTTGAGTGCAATTCTAGTATAACGCCTATCTGAATATTTGGAGAATATGGCTGTGGCAAATGTACCAAAATATCCCTCCAAATTTGAACAAAAATGCCTTACTGTATGTTTGCAATACCGGTTACTTGTCTTGTTCAATAAGACTGCATACTGCATACTCAATAAGCCTGCATACTGCATACTCAATAAGCCTGCATACTCCCTGGTATAAAACCAGCACGCGCCTATACACACAGAAGGTTGTTTGGAAACCAACCTACATTATTTGTGCCCCATAGTTGATGATGGTTGGATGTTAATGGCGCAAGGCCAACTAGGGCAAAGAGCGCCAAAACAGTGGTTAAATATGAGAGGTGAGAACTTAGACACTGAAATCAGTAAGCAAGAACAAAAGTAAAATCAATAAAAGACAGTGAGGATGGCTGGTGTAAAGGGCCAGGTTGTGATGGTGCGTGGCATGAAATAAAGCTTTAAAAAACTACGCGTGATAGGAAATGAGATGTAAAAACTTGATGTCACTGAGAAACTTAAAAGTGCGTTGCACAGGAATCACGGGATCATCCGCTAGAAAGAGTGCTGGGTGTAGTGGAATGTGTTGTCTGTAGAGTTGGGGGAAGTGCTTGCGTCTTGTTGTCTGGAGTGCTTTGCATATAATGAGGATGTGAAGTACGGATAGGCGCTCCCCACACCTGTTACACAGGGTTCTTGGAGATCCGGTGAGCAGATGGGAGTGTGTCGCGTGTGTGTGGCCTATCCGTAATCTAGCTAGGGCAACTTCGATGAATCTGCTGTGTGAGTCACTAGTGTATTGTCCTACGTGTGGCTTTACTATGTGTAACTTGTTGTCTGTCTGTGTATTCCAGTCGGCTTGCCATGTTTTGCGAAGGTGTTGTCGGATGTGTGGCTTGAGGTCAGTGTAGGGTATTGTTGTTATGTTCACTGTGTTTGCAAGTGCAGCAGTGGCGGCCATTTCATCTGCGGTCTCATTCCCCGCGATTCCAGCATGGCCTGGAACCCAGCACAGGATTAGTTGAAAATTATTTGCATATATAGACATTATGAAATTAAAGACAAGATTGACAATGTGGTTCTTCTTGGGTCTGTGTGAAGACAATGTACGTAGAACGCTCAAAAAGTCTGTGAAGATGACGGACTTAGGAATTCGTTTTTTAAGAATGTGCTGAACGATGAGTAAAATGCCATATGCTTCTGCAGAGAAAATAGTGGTGTGTACACTCATGGTTCTGCAAGCAATAAAGTTGGGACCATGAGCGGCGCACGACACTGTAATTGAAGTTTTCGAGGCATCGCTATAGAATTCGGCACATTTATATTTATCCTGAAGCGACAAGAAAGGCTGCAGAATCGCAGCTCTCGGAAAACTGTTTTTATCTATTTTTATAAATGAAACATCACAACAAATAGGCTGCAGTTGCCATGGTGGTATAAAGTCAGAAAATGATGATGATGTACAGACATCTAAAAACCCAACGGAAAGACCTGAAGTTTCCTCTCTCACCCTCACAGAGTAGGGCAAAGGAACAGATGGGACGATTTGCGAATAGCTGGGTTGTAGATGTATTCGTTGAGGACAGGTTTAAAGGATGGTTATTGAATGATGAGACCTTAAAAGCATATAATAAATCTATGTACATTCGTTGATGTTCCAGGCACCATTTGTTACTTTCAGCGTACAGACTCTGGGCCGGGCTACTGCGGAAAGCAGCACATGCAAGGCGCAGGCCCAAATGGAGAACTGCATCAAGCATTTTTAGTGCTGTTTTTGATGCCGACCTATACACAACACTACCGTAGTCTAGCCGAGACCCGACTAAGGCGGTAAAAACGCGAAGAAGGAGTTCTTTGTCTGCACCATAGGACTGGTGGGAGAGTACTTTGAAAATGTTTAGTGTTTTCAGGCATTTATGTTTAAGTTGTTTGATTTGTGAAATGAACGTGAGTTTTTCATCAAAATATGACACTAAAAACTTGTGCTCCTTTTTTACAGGGATAGAAGCGCGATGAAGGGTGATCTCTGGGTGTGCCTTAATCCCGCGCTTGCGGGAGAACACAACACAAGTACTCTTTCCAGGGTTCAGTTTAAAACCGTTTGTGTCCGCCCAGCCAGCAAGTTGGTTCACCCCAAGCTGGACTTGGCGTTCACAAACTGAAAAGTTACAGGACTTAAAAGATATTTGATAGTCATCTACATATATAGAACAGGAAATGGTTGGTGGCAATGCCTTCTGAAGTGAGTTCATCTTAACAATAAACAGTGTGCAGCTCAAGACACCGCCTTGAGGGACGCCATTTTCCTGCACGTATACATTCGAAAGGGCACTGCTAACCCTCACTCGAAAGGTCCTTTCCGACATGTAGCTACTGAGCGTGTTCAGCATGTTGCCGGAAACACCAAACGACTTGAGGTCACACAAGATGCCGTACCGCCAGGCCGTGTCATAGGCCTTCTCCATATCGAAGAAGACTGTTATACAATACTGCTTATGAATGAAGGCATCTTTTATATATGTTTCCAATGCAACCAGTTGATCATTGGTGGATATCCCAGCCCTGAAGCCAGCCTGGCAGCTGTCGAGAAGACCATTGTACTCTAAGAAGTACATGAGTCTCCTATTGATTATCTTCTCGAACAGCTTACACAGGCAGCTTGTGGGGGCGATGGGACGATAACTTGCGGGAGAGGAAGGGTCCTTCCATTCTTTCAGAAAGGCCACTACAATGGCCTCCCTCCATGACCCTGGGAGGTGCCCCGAAAGAAATATTTTGTTGTAGAGGTGAAGGAGGGTTTCAAGTGTGTCTGTGTGCAAGTGTTAAATCATAGTGTATGTAATGTTGTCTGCGTCTGGAGCTGAAGGTTTTTACAAGTACTAAGCGCGATCTTCCGCTCATGCAGTGAGAAGGGGGTGTTATAAGATGAGGCCGACTTATTACTGTCTCGTAAGGACTTCTTCTCACAGGGTGTTTTGTGTTTTATGAAAGTGTTGGTGTAGTGCGCTGAACTAGACACATGTTGGAAGTGTTGTGCGAGCGTGTCAGCCTGGTCTTCCAGTGTGTCCCCTGTTGTACTAACCAGGGGCAGGCTATGGGTCTGTTGTCCTTTTAGTTTATGTTTTCGTGTCCATACTTTTCGCGTGTCAGTGTAGGAGTTGATGGAAGTGAGGAAGGTGCGCCAACTTTCCCTTTTCGCCTCACCGCGCACTCGCTTCCCAAAAGCCTTAGCCCGTTTATACGAAATGAGATTATCTGATCTGGGGTACCGGCGAAGGACACCCCACGCCTTGTTCTGGGCCTCTCGCGCCCGCCTACAGTCCTCATTCCACCACGGCCTCCTTTGTTTGCGCGGAGCGCTGGAGGCGTGGGGAATGGATTTTTCGGCAGCGTCGCGGATGTGTGCCGTGATAAGTTGGGATGCTTCCTCCACGTATAGGTGTTCTATGGTTGTGTGGTGTAGTTTAAATGTTTCTGTGAATATACTCCAGTTTGCTTTTGATTCATTAAACCTATTATGGGAAGATGGACTGCATGTGCATTTACCTATATATGTTAGGGGAAGTGGGGAAATGGTCACTACCATATGGGTCAGTGCCCACGCCCCACTCAACACATGGAAAAAGATTTGCAGAACCAATAGCCAACTCGAGATGTGAGTACGTATTATGTCCTAAGTTATGATATGTAGGCAGCTTTTTGTTGAAAAGGCATGCTCCTGAAGATGTAACAAATTTCTCTATCAGGCGACCTCGGGCATCCGTTCTTGAGGAGCCTCAAAGACAGTTGTGTGCATTAAGGTCGCCTGTTAGGATGTATGGTTCGGGCAGCTGGTCGACCAGCGCCTCGAAGTCAGAGCTGGGAAGTGCATAATCAGGACGAATGTATATTCAGCATACCGTTATTCACCTATTAAAAATTATTGTGCGTATTGCTACAGCCTCAAGCACGGTGTTGAGTGCGATAGGGTGGCATGCTAGGGATTTCCGGGCTATTATGGCTACACCGCCCGAAGAGTGTGTGCAGCCAACCCTATCCTTTCTGAATACCATGTACCTATTTAAGAAATTTGTGTGATTGGGATTCAAATGCGTCTCCTGAAGACACATCACACTTGGCTGGTTCGAATGCTATATCTCATGGACATCATCAAGATTTTTAATGAGGCCTCTACAGTTCCATAGCGTAATATTTTCTCTTCCCATTATGCAGATTTAGAAGCTACTGAAGTCTGTGTGTATGTGTGTTCATGTGTCTTTCGGGGCTGTTACTCTAGGATTTGGCTTTTTGGGCCTATCTGCTGCTGGCTTGGGCGTCGGAGGCCGCTCCTTGCGCTGCGTTGCAGGCAGGAACCGCCCGACATCCATCTCGTCATCGGATGTCCGAGGGGTGCCCGACGGACCGGGCCCCCCGGACTTGGCCCCCCTTTGGGAGCCCTTCGTTTGAGCCGTCACCGCCGCGGGCGTCGGGGACGCCAAAAAAGGCACAGGCGGTGCGGTGGCGGTGGGAGCCGATGCGGGGCCCGTGGTGTCCATCACCTCGGTACCCTCCAACGCACTGGAGGATGGGGAGACAGGCGGGAGCGGCACCGTTCCCGACCGAAGACGTTGCCATCACGACCGCTGCTGCCTCAGCAAGCGGCATGGTGGCGGGTTGGGCTGCCAGAGGCAACCCAGGGGGGGGGGGGGTTGAAGAGGGACCAGGTCAGACTTGCTGAACTGGGTCCCTGTGGAAACCAGACGCCGCTCCGCCCCCCGGCGAGCTGCGTCGGCGTACCTCCCCAGAGGGATAGAGGCGAACCTCTTCCGAGCCTCTGGGAAGGTGATGTTCTCAGTTACCTTGATGTTGATTATCTTTTTTTCGGTTTGAAATTTTTCGCACTTGCGGGAGTAGGCTGCATGCACCCCCCCCCCCCCCCCCCCGCAGTTAACACAAGAAAGGGTATCGGATGGACAGTTGTCAGTCGGATGATCGAGCGCCGCGCATTTTGCACACGTCGTTCGGCCACGGCAAGAGTTTGTACCATGCCCGAACCGCTGGCACTTAAAACAGCGCCGCGGGTTCGGGATGTACGGACGGATGGAGCAATGGATAAAACCTGCATTTATGTGCTGTGGGAGTACTGCGCGGTCAAAAGTCAAGATAATGTGCTTGGTGGGAATCTCCTTGTCGTCTCTGCGGATAGTGATGCGTCTCACGGCAGTGACGCCCTGATCCTTCAAGCCGGCAAGGAGATCCGCATCCGTTTCGTTCAAGAGATCCGTCTCGGATATCACACCCTGCGAGCTGTTGAGGCTCCGATGGGGTGTGACCCTGATGTCTACATCAGCCAGTCTAGTCTGAGCTAGAAGCTTCGTGGACTGCTGCTTGTCATTTATTTCGATTAAGAGTTCACCAGACCTTTGTTTTTTGCACTTATATGATTTTCCTACTATGGCTTTAAGATACTTGGCGATCAAGAAGACTGACCGAGATGCTAGAGGGTGGGTTGGATTGACCGATTCCATTACAAGAAATCGAGAAAAATTATCCGGTTCAGGAAATGTTAAAGATGGCAATGGGGGAAAAGATACTTCGGTGCGGCCCCTTTTAAGGGACCGATCACGTTTGGGGGGGGGGGGATTTGAAAATGCCATATAGCATAGTATAAAAGCAGGGAGACTGGGGTACTTTCTTCTTTGACCTTACCCTGGTAGCCAAAGAGGTCCCGGAGCTCCCTGCCTGGTAAACAGACAGGGAACCCATCCGCCGGAGCTTGACCTAGGCTCCGACGGCCACCGTTCGTGGTTTCTAACCCTCCACCTATAAACACATTGCCACGGTTGGATCCAGCTTATGTTTGGGGGCTCGGGGTCCGCGGTATCGCCAGTACCGTCACCATGATTGCTCAAGGTGCCCCGTGCGGGGTTGTGCCCCATAGTGCGTGTCGGCACACTCTCATGCCGTGACAACGTAAAGTGGCTTTATACAATAGTTTCGAGCGTTAGGCAAGGTTGCCAAATCTGTTTAACCTTACATATACGATTAGCTGGAATCGTAATGCCTTCTGCCAAAGCCGACAGCCCTGAAGGATTGGAATTTGTTTTGGTCCTCCATTTTCGCTGTTGTCGGTTGTCAGCCTCCGGCTTTTACGTTTTTTCGAAAGACTGCTGCATACACAGGCTGACGCCTAGCACAGACTCTTCGCGCTCCTCACGGGGCCAGCTTCACAGCAATGCATGGGCGACGCCGGCAATGTTTTTTTCCGAAGCGGTATCACAAACTATACTTAAAATCACGCCTTGAGCTAGTTTACGCTATTTTAAGTATTTTGTTACGAAAAAAGTTGCGCATACGCGAGATCTGCTGCTGACAAGCACAAAATCTCAAACGCGCGCAAAGAAACATCGGAGAGAGCGAGCACAAGGACAAAGTAAAATGGTGGTTTCAGTGAATGAAAACTCCTTTAGGCCTCAAATTTTGTTCAGGCATATGTTGAAGATAATTTATTTATTATGTCCTCCGCATTTATATTTCTGTAAAAGCAATATTGGTGCGTAAGAAAACTTGCACAAAACCCATCGGTAGAAAACCCATACCAAACACATACAAAAGCCTCGGTAACATGAAAAGGTTACGGCTGCGGAGAGTTTGAAAATAAGGTATAGCAGATATAGCTAAAAATATGTAGCTGTGATAGACATGTACGGAGTAACAAGCAGACATACCAGCAACATCTGAACAACGTCAGAAAAATATGTTTAAATACCGTCCACAAATGAAGCAGCAGCAACATCTAGAGTACGTCTTCAGGATAGTTGAAATAACGTCCCACATTAAGGTACCAGCAACATTATCTCAACATCCAAAAATTTTCAGAAAAATATTGCACGTTGTACGGATGTCTAATGGAGATACTGCTGGGACATAGACGTTCGGATCTTTTTGGAACGTCGCAGAGATGTTAGTGGTTTGCTGGGACCCAGAAAGTGCACCACGTCTTCTCAGTTTGCGCTTAACACCAGCCATCTTCTCCGCCAAACTGATCAAACAAGCGTACACACCTGCCTTTTATGTGCAGCTAACATTGGAACGAACTATTACCATCCTGTTACCTCGTTAGGAGGCTCTGGAGTTGCTATTTGCGGCGTAGACACGCGCCAGGCAATATTTTTTGATAGGTGAAAGGGTCTCATCCTGCAGTCATCTATCCGAAACTGTTTTCGCTTATCACGAATGTTCTTGATCCAACTCGATTATGCTGGATAGAAGAGCGTTCCGAGGTAAATGCATGCTTCGGCTATGTATTCTTTCGCAAGAAGTAAATTCCTGCTACGCACTATGACCTGTGTGATATGCAGTCAATTTTTTCGTTTTTGTTTTGTTTTATGGACGACTTTCTATGTTAACGACACAAAATGTCTGTATTTACTCGTTTTGTCCCCAAAATATCCGTCCATGATCGGGACTGCGCGTTTCTACATTAATGAAGCTGAATTGCATGGTGATAGAGCGGCCACCAAAAACGTCCTTATTGCGGTGTTTCCATATTAAAGGGGTGTCTGTTAACTAGACACGACTGTACGGATGACCTTGATGTTCGCTGATATGCGTCATACGCACCACTGCATGTTCGAAAAGTTTGATAAAAGAGGTGGGACAATAATCCTAGGCACTATTCGTTCAAGACAACAAGCTTGTGAACACTACGGCACAGGCAGTTCTGGTGACCCTACGACGCACGGGAAAGCGTGTTACTTGTCCTTGGCGTGAAAATCATTTCCGTGCAAGAACAAATAGTTTTTTGTAGCCCGTTGGTTATTTTGTTCGTAAATTACACAAACATTCTCCGCTAACTCTTCAAGATAAGCTAATCCGCCAGAACTAGAAAAGTTTTCGCACGCGCGAGCGGCGATATCTCTGCGAAGCAGACGATGCCAACGTTTATAGATTCGTTAAACGCTGGCCTATAGTGCATAGAATTTATTCTAGGGACTATAGTTAACGACACGCCCGCAGCGCTGGACTGAGCCTGGCCACACGCGCTAATCGCAGTACTTTCCTAATTTCAGAGTCTTTAGTGCGTGTACCACGTCACAGCACCCCTTGTGTGTCCCCCCCCCCCGCCCGTCTTCGTTCCTGTCTTCCTCAGCGCAGGTCGTTTGTTACAAACTACAGAGAAGTCCAAACTAGCACTCTTTTCAACGGCGAAATTTGCCGCTGCGCCGCGCCGCGGCGATTTTTCTCCCTCGGGCACCAATTAGTGGCGCCCGTGGCACTTGTACCCCCTGCTCCCCCTTAGCTACGCCATTGGATTCATGTGATGTTGCGCAAACAGGGCTACTACATATCCTGCACCTATATTGCCTATAAAAAAACGCCTGCTGAGGCACACTATGTATATAGCGGCGGGAAGAGACCGCGGAACGAGGCGACCCTAAAGAGCACAGTATTCGCCCTCACCCGGATGTGCGAATGCTGCCGCAATTTCTTGCTGTATCAGCGTTTATTGTGCATGAGGTGAAGCAATTTTCACGTGTAAAGGTGCACCCTAAGAGCGGACCCCTACTTTTTTTTTTTGCTGTCCTGCGTAGTTCCGCTGCTGTTTGCTACGCATGAAGAACGGAATTTCAGCCCGAGCAAGACTCTAGGGCTGGAACCACTCCAATCATTATACATAAGGCGTTGAAATGAAGTGAAGTAAAACGTGTCTAGCTTAACGCAAACATCATTCGATCGTTTAAAAAATACAAAAATGTGCAGCACATAAAGATTGGCAAAATTGTACGGAAACAAATATTCAAGATAAATATAAAGCCTATAAGTAAATGCGCTCTGAAGAAAAAAAAATGGAAATAAAAAAGGGTAATATGTTTTGGTTTGGTTTTTCTACCAGACAAAGAGTATGTGGCGTAAGGATTGATTGGACGCACAAAGTAGAGATATCACACCTGTCAAACAGAGCGCATTTTTTTTCTTCGGCGGTTCAAACTTGTGAATTTTGAATAGGTAGAGCTTCCGAGTTTTGGTAGCTGCGTTGAAATAGTGAAGAGACCCAGTTGCGAGAACAGACCTGGATGGTAATGACCTGCGTATTCATGGGCAAGTTGCTCAGGATCACCGCAATGATCTAATGATGACATAGCTAGGCCATAATCTGTGTGCATGTAGTATTTCGTAGAGTTCATTTTTTGAACGGTTCGCAAGTGCGTACAGAGTGAATCAGCGATGTGAAGACACCATCAAACCCAACAGCACATAATCCGATAGGGGCCAAAACTGGCCTTCTTTATAGTCTGCGCCGCCGGACGACAGTTTGTTTTTCACCGGTCCCTCGCCATCAGCAAGGAAGACCAGCGTAATCATATGTAACGGGCTACCTGGCATCAACGCAAGTCGCTTTTCCCACCCCGCAGGTGTGATACGTCCAGGCCAGCAGCGTTAGCCGCTGTAAGATGAAACCCGGCGGCAAACAAGGAAAGAATGTCAGAAGCGCTACACGAAGCAAACTTCGCTTCAAAATATGCAAAAATTATTCGTCACCTATTTGACACCCGAACAATTGCTCCTGCTGCCTATCCCACAACGACGAGATGAAATGGCCGTATCGTTTACTTCCTTAAGATAAGGCACCCGGATAAGGATAACGCACCCGATTTGAAACATTGGAACGTGCGTCAAAAGAACGACTTATTCGTTTGTTACGCTATAAAAGCCATCGTAAAGGCCTAAAGGTTTCTTCCCAAGGACGGGGCACGCGCGGAGATATGCAAACTTTTATGTTATTTTAGGGGAGAAGCTCCTTAATTTAAAGGAGCCATGAAGAGAAAACACAAGTTTGGTTCATTCGAAAGATTGCCTCGTTAGAACCATAACGACACCACTTATAACGCAAACTTCGCTCAAATAAGCTACATAATTAGGAAAAAAGGAAATGACCATGCGACCCACCAGCTCATTTTCCGCAACAGAACCTGTGATGTCACTTGGGAATGCTCTGCGATTGGCGGAGGCCGGCAAAAGCAAACGCATGTTAGGCAGGGCTTACAGCTTGCATAGCGAGCTAAATGCCCGTGAAACATACTGCACATTCTTTTTATGACAAAGAACGGTGGAGTAAACGGTTGAAGGTCCGAACGAACTCGCAAGCGTGTGCGCCAATGCGTACGAAACTAGCGCCGCGGCCGAGCTCGACATCTCGCCGTGGCGCAGACGAATTTTCGGGTTCGAGGCTCTTCGGGGCCAACGAACCGTTCCAGCACGCACAGCCGCGACCTTGCTTCGTATCGTAATCCCTTCACAGGAGGTTGGCCGTCATATCGCCAACCAGCAAAGTTAAAAATAGAAACGAGGGGAGTAAGGAACAGCAAGAAGCGACGCGATGGTGCCAGTCGTCGCGTAAGTTTCGAATGGTGTTGGCTTGCTGCTGTCGTTACGAGCTCGTTTCCAGTTTACAACCACTGAAAACTTCAGTTTGTTGAGTTACGGCAGGGACCCTTACGTTAGCTCACTCCTGGGACATGCTGGCGCTCGTCGCCGACTTCGTCAAATCGCTCCGACCTTGGGGAAAAACTGCCGTAAACACCGCGCATTGACGCTCGTATCTGTCTGGTCGAAGCAGAGAGCTCGCGCGAACGGCTTTCCATGCACGACACCGGCCAACTGGCATAAGTGATACTGCTACTGAAATTGAACTATTATTAACCGTAATCAAAATACGGCACATAGTACCAGTCTATATTCGTCCGTCGCGACGGGGCTGACGAGGCAGCGGTGCCGACGGCGGGGCGTTCGTCTGTTGTGGCTATCGCGGAATGGTCGCTTTCCCGTCCACCGCGTATCCCACAACTCGTGCCGCTCGTGCACTTAGCAGCATTGAGAGTTCAAGTGGTGTGAGGTTGTTAAATGCAAGCCCGAGCTCCTCGGCGAGAGTTTTGTTCCCCGGATCAGGCGATTCCATGACTAGGGCTGCGGGTGCACTAGGTTTTACTAGTATTTCTAATATGGCCGCCGTCTCGATCGACTCCCGCGTGTGGGTGCTATATGGAGTCGACATAGTAAGTATCTGTTTCATGGACCGCCTCTATGACGCCATTGTACACGTCACGGAATGTTCAATTTTAGCGGGAGATTTAAAATTTTGGCTTAAATTGCCTTATTTCTCAGTGAATAAAGCATCATTTGCTTCTGGGAAAGCGCTTGGGGTACTATGAAACACCTAATCTTTCGAATAAAACAAACTTTTGCTTTCTCTTCATGGCTCATTTAGGTCATGGGTCTGTCTATCCCTTGTGTCTCGTGGTACGTGACCGCCGCTTGCTTTCGGAGATGTCGCAAAGTGGGCCGCGTTGCATACGCAAGAACCGGCTGCAACCGGCAGCGCAAATTCGGCACCGGGAGCGCGAGCTTGTCTGTGTTCGCCAACGGAGGCGCGAGCGCACGTGCACTGCGAGGGGGAGATCACGCAAGAGATCACGCCACGAACGCAGGCAGTCGTTCTCGGAGATCGAACGAGACGCAAGGACCTTTGCTTGTTTCCTCTCGTCTTGTTCGGGCACAAGTTCGCCCTAAATAAAAGTTCTTTCTTAACCGTTGTGTCCCATTCTACGTGACAAATTGTGGTAGAGGTTGCGGGGTAGTCCCTCGAGGCGCGGGGTCTTTCACCTGGTCTGGGCCTGGGAGCGATTGACTCCGAAAATAAAAGTTGATTTGTACAATTTACGCACACAGTCTTACGTCTTTCTTATTGATGTAATGGGCGAACTTTCACGGGAGAGTTACGGTTACCGATGATCCATCCCTCTCGAGCTTCGCCCCACTTATCATCATTCATTCCGTGGATATGGCGTAATTTTTTTATTTTGCAGATGAAACATTTATTCCTTAGCGGTTAAAACCAAGAGTAACAATGAATGCTTGTTTAGATTTAAGATGCCAATTAATATCTACCTGAAATAAAAATATATTTGGAATTCATCACCTCTACTGTGTCAAGTGCTTCGTGTGATAATTTTGGCGCTTGACTTTGGATGATGGCAGTTTAGCAACTTACTCGTCACGAAGGAGACACAAGAAGAATGTGGGCTGTCGCTGATATTGTTTACCAGAGGGACATCTGTTGGCCACGGCGCGTCGGGGAGGCTGTTGCTGCCATGAAGAAGAGTATTTCAGTCCTCGCGGAAACATTTTCTACACTTTTCTGTGACGTTGGAACATCCGCAGTTTATTAAGACATCAAAGAAGGTTTGCAGTCAGCGTAGGAACATTCTTGTCCCAGTGCTCGTCGAGTATGCTCTAGCCGTTGTTTTCCTTAACTGTGTCCGCACGTTCATCGAGTGCCATTCTGGGCCTTTGTCCGGCTTACCTGAATGCAATCGTCGTTCGCCTGAGCCACGGGTTCTCTTTTTTTGCCGATACAGTTTTATCATATTTTCTTGGTCCTCGTCAAAGTGAGATCATTTTCCCTAAGGAGCTGAGTATCACGTGTTCGGATATATTTTACCTTTCTTGGATTGCGCATTTCCGTTTGGCTTTGTAACCTTGCTATTATAGGAATACCGCCTCTCTTCTTCCAGCCAATCATTACACACGGGAACCACTTGGGCACCTTGTTCCTAATTCAGTTCTTTCTTTTCCAGTTGATGCACACGAGTCCTCTCGGAGTTTCCGCGATATCTCTCCTCTAAATTGAGCGATTGTTGTGGTGACGGACGGGACTCCACTGCAATTACGGGGCTCCGTTGGGGATTATTTACACCATTCTACGAGTGGGCATGGAAACGGAGGTGTCCGAGATCGGTGCATGCCGCAGGGACTGCGCGTTACTCCGAGGCACGTGGTTGACGCAATGAACGGCTGGCTTGTGGCGGTTGTTTCCGGTTAGGCTACGAGAACGTGGTCCCAGTTAGTATGAATGGGTACACGCTTGTTTGGTTTGTGTGGCAACGTGAGTGTAAGAATGTGGTGATTGGAGAGAAGGCTACCCGGAAGGTTCTGTCAGGTGATCATTTGATTCGGTCTGTTGTGAAAGTTATATCTGGCGTTTTTGGACGCGGCGTCACGTATCCGTCTCGTGTGGGTGCCTGGAGTTTTGATGAGCGTATATGGGCACTGTATGGTGTGGCTGCGTTGTGAGGACGGCCATAACACAGGGTGTTCGAGTATCCCCAGATGGTGTTTTCTGGCATGGTTCTTTTTAAATAAATACCAATAGTTCTTAGTCTCAACACAAAAAAAGTCTTACTCTTTGTACCCGTCGCTCTCTTACACTAAGCAAGTATTGATCCGTGTCTCTAAGTTCTTTTCTGGTTGCCGCCATAGAATGCGTGGCCGAGGGAACCATATTTGTTAGCCAATGCAAAACACAACAATTCCCATTTCTACATATTGCCGCGAACTATGTATGGGGTTGCTTATTTATTGTTTGTTTTTACTGCCGGGCCACGCCCGGCTGTGTTATTTGCATTCCAAGCAAAACGCGTCTTCCTTTCTTTATTTTTATGCCACACGGGCTATCGCATTCAGATAAGCAAACTGTTTCGCCCGAACGTCGCTAGCCCAGAATAATCACCTGTGATTTTCAATGTTCTAGATGTGAATCGATGGTTCCAGAAACACTCGCGCCGAAAGATAAAAAGCCTGCAGAGCAGACGCCTCGGCATTCGATTCTGCGACGCTCGCCGACGCAAGTCACTTTGTTGACCACTGCTTCGCCGCCTCTGAATTCTTTTGAGTTGTTAGGGTAGCACAAGTTCGCTCCAATAAACTTGTTTCTTCTTCAAGACAACTGCGTCGTCCTTGGCTTTGTGACATCCGGTGGAGGTAGCGGGGTACTCACCCTTTATTCTCTCTACGACATCTGGAAGCCGCCAAGCCAGCACAACCAGAGAAAGCCACCGACTTCAAGGAGTGCTACCCGAGTTCGGTCTCATACCAGAAGGGCCCAAGACAAGGAACGCTGCAACCAACACCATGGTGCAAGAAACAACGTCGCCAATCGTCCTGCAGCAGCCCCGGGAACCGCCATCGTTCCAGGGAGCCCCCGCTGAAGACCCCGAAGAATGGTTGGAGAAGCTGGAGCGCGTCCGCATCTTCAACAGGTGGAACGACGAAGAAACTTTTCGGCGTGTCTTCTTTTACTTAGAAGATGCTGCTCGAACTTGGTTCGAGAACCATGAGAGTTCTTTGACCGACTGGACTCAATTCAAAAGGGAGTTCCTTAAGACATTCACTACCGTTGTGAGAAAAGTGCGAGCTGCGCTTTTGCTTGAAACTCGAACGCACCACCCCAACGAAGGTGTCATGATCTTCATTGAGGAGATGACGCGACTTTTTCGCCGTGCGGACCCCGAAATGACCGATGAAAAGAAGCTCAGGTATCTAATGCGAGGAGTGAAGCAAGAGCTCTTTGCTTGTCTAGTCCGTAACCCACCGAAGACGGTAGCTGAATTCGCGTCTGAGGTGGCCGCGATGGAGAAGACGCTAGAAATTCGAACAAGGCAGTACGACCGCCCTGTCAACACGCCGTTCTCGGAGACCATTGGTGCCGCAACTGGAAGCTCCGATACATTGCGCGAGACCATACGAGAAGTGGTCAAGGAGGAGCTTCAGAAGCTTTTTCCAACAACGCCGCAACCTCAAGTGGCTTCTCTGACTGGCGTCATACGTGAAGAGGTTCAACAGGCGTTGGGAACTCACCCCGTCAGTCCCAAGCGATGACCTACTCCGCAGCTCTTCTTCACCCCGCCCGGCTCCAACCCATCGTCAAGAGTTGCAGCCATACCGCCGTCCAATGCCACCCGCCCGACGCCCTGTAGACCAATACCAGACGGCAAGGAAGACCGACGTGTGGCGAACGCCCGATAATCGCCCACTGTGCTACCACTGCGGAGAGGCCGACCACATCTACCGTCGCTGCCCTTACAAGAGGCTCGGTCTACGAGAATTCTCCGTCGACGCACCACGCCCCCTACCCGGCCAGCGCCCTACTGAGATCGACGAATACCTGTCCAACACGAACCGAGGACCTGCCCGCTTCAACCGTTCGCCTTCGCCCTCCCGGTACCAGTCGCCAAACCACCATAACACCGCTGACTTCTCACGTGGAAGGTCCCCAGCCCACGCGGGGAAAACTCAAAGCACCAACTTCTGGAGGTGAAGTTGCAGAACGGCGAAAAAACGAAAACCCTTCAACGACGCATGGCCGCGACCAACACAGTACCTGCAGCCCAACGACTCGATCTAACCCGGACGTGACTGCCGAACTCAACGACGACACGACGCGACGCGTACCCGAAAAGACCGAGCCTGCCGCTGAGAAGATGACGAGAATGACGACGTATGGTGCCCGACCGCCAACACGCACAAGCCGAGATACAACGCCCCGACGCACCAGAAACTCGAGGAAAGTGGCGTTCGACGTCCAGTTGTTCATCGACGGCTTTGACGTAGTCGCCCTCATCAACACGGGAGCCGATTATTCGGTAATGAGTGGCTCATTCGCGTCGAAGCTGAAGAAAGTTACGACAACATGGGACGGTCCGCATATACGCACAGCAGGAAGGACATCTCGTAACGCCAACTGGAACGTGCACATCACGCACCACCATAGGCGGCACCACATACCCTGCTGAGTGCTGAGTTCGTTAGTTTGCCTAACTGCTCCCGCGACGTAATTCTCGGACTGGACTTTTTGACGGACAACGGTGCAATAATTGATCTGCAGAGCAAGTCGATAACGTTTTCCTCCGATCACTCCACGACGCCGCAGCCGAACCCTGACCACCGTGCTGCTGTCACGATCGCCGACGATCACATCACCCTGCTACCCCGCGCAAGCTTGATGATCGCCGTCTACTGTGAGGATGTTGCTTCTGACATCGACGCTATCGTAGAGAGTGATCGAAGGTTGCTGCTCGACCGCGGTGCCTCTGTCGCAAGAGGCATTGCGCACTTTAAGCAACGCCAATCTCACGTTTTGGTCACTAATTTCACCGAAGAGTACCGGCATTTAAACAAGGGAGCTGCAATTGCGTTCCTCAAAGAAACGCAAGAAGCAAGTGACGTGATCGCGGTCGCCGACTTTGAACGCACACCCGATGACACCTTCAAGCTTCCGCAGGCCTTCGATGTGAATCCGGCGCTACCGCAAGAACAACGGAACAAATTATTGGCTTTGCTGCGTTGCTACAGAGAGTGTTTTTCGTCGAGTTCAAAATTACGTCAGACACCCCTAGCGAAGCACCTTATTATAACTGGAGATGGAGCCCGACCTACCCGACAGTCACCATAACGCGTCTCTTCCCACGAACGGGAAGCCATCCGGACTCAAGTCGACGACATGCTCAGCGATGACATTATACAGCCATCGAAAAGCCGCTGTGCTGCGCTGGTCGTACTCGTAAAGAAAAAATACGGCACATTAAGGTTCTGCGTTGACTACCGGCGACTAAACAAAATCACCAAAAATGACGTGTATCCCCTGCCACGAATCGACGACGCCCTTGACCACCTCTGCCATGCCAAGTACTTCTCATCGATGGATTTGAAGACCGGCTACTGGCAAATTGAAGTGGACGAGAGAGACCGAGAGAAAACTGCGTTTATTACCCCGCACGGCCTATACGAGTTCAAAGTGATGCCTTTTGGGCTGTGCACGGTGCCAGCAACGTTTCAAAGAGTCATGGACACTGTACTAGCTGGCCTGAAGTGGCACACTTGCCTCGTATACCTCGACGACGTTGTGGTATTCGCCCGGAATTTCGACGAACACCTTGCAAGGTTGAAGTCTGTACTCGAGGCCATTCGTATATCAGGGTTAACGCTGAAACCTGAAAAGTGTCGTTTCGCGTATGAGGAGCAGAAGTTCTTGGGCCATGTCGTCAATGCCGCGGGAGTCCTACTTGACCCGGCAAAAACTTCGGCCATTGCGAACTTCCCTAGGCCGAAAGACAAGAAGGGCGTGCGAAGATTTCTCGAACTGTGCGCATACTACCGGCGCTTTTTCGCAAACTTCGCCCGCATTGCAGAGCCACTCACACGGTTGACGAAAGATAGCACGCCTTTTAGCTGGGCCAAACGACCAAGAAAAGGCATTCTGCGAGCTGCAAAAATGCCTGCAAAACCCGCCCGTGCTCGCTCATTTCAACGAAAACGTCGAAACAGAAATGCACACCGACGCCAGCGATATAGGCTTGGGTGCCGTTCTCGTCCAAAAGCAAAGCGGTAGCGAAAAAGTAATCGCCTTTGCCAGCCGTGGTCTGTCGAAGGAGGAGAAAAATTACTAGCTTCTGAAAAAGAGTGCCTCGCAAATATAAGGGACATTTCTAACTTTCGCCCATACGTATACGGTAGACCATTCAAGGTTGTCACAGACCACCATGCACTGTGTTGGCTCGCCAATTTGAAGGACCCCTCTGGCCGTCTTGGGTGGTGGAGCTTGCGCCTGCTAGAGTTCGACGTTACAATCGTCTACAAATCCGGCAGGAAACACTCCGACTCCGACTGCCTGTCCCGCGCCCCCGTCGAACCGCCACCACTAGACTCCGATGAAGACAGAGCGTTCTTCGGAGTCGTTACGGAGAGTGCCCAAGCCGCCCAGCAGCGTGGCGACCCCGACTTGCGCGTTATGATCGACTACCTCCAAGGACGAAATGTCGCCGTGCCTAGGGCGTTCAAGCGGAACTTGCCAGCATTCAGCCTCAAAAACTCCGACCTCGTGAAGAAGAATTTCAGCCCCGGAACGAGAACGCAATATCTACTTGTCATCCCTGCAGAGGTCCGTGACGAAAATTTAAAAGCGTGCCACGACGACCCGTCTTCGGGACATCTCGGCACAGCTCGCACTATTGCAAAAATCAAGGCGAAGTATTTCTGGCCCCGACTTAGATCCGACGTCACCCACTACGTTCGGAGTTGCCGTGACTGCCAGCGATGTTGCGTCCGAGACTCTGGCGGCGCAGGAGGGTATTTACCCTGCGCAAAATCAAACACCGAAGCGTGATGAGCCAGCAATTTTTGCAATGCGTGTCGTTGCCCAGACGGCAATGATTTGTTAACCATTTTGATGAAATTGGCTGTATAGTTCGGTTCCACATTAGTCGCAGGGGAGCCATAGACATACCGTCCAGTGAAATATTTAAATTATCATCCATAACTGGAGAGCGTGAGGCCCTGAGGGAGAAGTACGGATTCTGAGCTTGCGTTCACTGTCCACAGGCGAGTAAAGCCACCCTCCGCATGAACCAAAGCCCGAGGTACGAACACATTTTTCTTCATCGCTGTGTTCAGTTCGGACTCAGCTAACGCCACACACGGGCTACACTTGCTCACTTGGCTGCACTTCACGGGAACGAACATGGCTGCCATAGGAGGCAATAGCGTATCATCGGCAACAGCGAACACTCCTCGGCCGGGTTCGGTGGCTTGCTCGATACAGACAGGCAATACACTTCGCAATAAAATCTCTCCAGCACCGCAATCTAACTTTGCCCCACATTCTTGCAAAAAGTCGATACCCAGAATGACGTCGTGCGTTGCGCACTCCAATACGGTAAACTCAGTTCTGAAGGTGTCTCCGCCAAGCACAACGCCTGCCGAGATAATTCCAACTACCCGCAAAGGCTCCCCACCAACCCCACGGAAATGTCTAGATCCATCCCACTCAAACATAATTTATGTCCAAGGCGATCTTTAAATGACGAGCTCATCACTGACACACTAGCACCAGTATCCACCAAACCAGTTGCGTTCACACCGTCGACACAAACACACATCTTGCTCTCTACCGTCACCACTGACAGGGGATTTGGTAAAGCAGACCGTTCCGCGACCTCACCCCTGTCGGCCGCACCAGCTAGTTTCCCAGCGGCGGCGGCACAGACCGGCGGCGAGGCGACGGCCACCGGCCCTGGCGAAGCGGTGGTGTGATGCTACGGTCAGAGACGGCGGGAGACGCATTGCGGTTGGTGAGCGGAGCCGGGTAGTGGAAAAGGGGATCCTGGTGGATTGCGCCATCCTGTCGGGTGGGTGAAGAAGGAGCAAAGAGCCGCGGGGCTTGCTGCTTACGACGGCGACAGAAGCGGGCGATGTGCCTACTGACGCCACACAAATAGCAAACAGATGGTTCCCGATAGCGGTCTTGGTCGCCTTGTTGCCGGTAGCGGGCTGTTTCGACTTGTTGTGTTGGGTACCCAGCGAATACTCTACGGGATTCGTTCTAGTAGCCGAGTCGCCGGGATGGCGCTCGGAAGCTCTGAACATTGACGCCATCTTGTGGAAACGTACCCCAGGGCTCTGTGTAGCGGAGTTGTGGTCTGGGTGCTGGTAGTTGAAGCAAGGCTCGTGAGCGGCGCGCTGGTGGAACACGCAATTTGCAGGAGGCCCCGAATAGGCAGGCGGACCGGCGGTGTACGCTTGAACTTGATACCCTAGTTCTTCCCGTATAATACGGCGAACCAAGGATGCGATATCCTCAGATGGACCAGTGTCCACGCTAGCGACAGTGGGAACGTTTGGAAGACGGCCAAATTTGGGGCAAATCCGCCGAAGCTTGAGAGCTTCAAATGTGCGGCAGTAGCTGGCCACGTCTGCTGCAGAGGCTAGGTTTTCCTTTGCAATCAAGAAGTGGTATACGTCTTCCGCTATACCTTTTAGCGAATGGCCCACCTTGCCCTCCTCAGTCATGTTCGGGTTTACAAGCGAGCAGAGTTTAAGGACCTCTTGTATGTATGCCGTACAAGTCTCGCCCGGTACCTGTGCTCGCTGCGCGAGCGTCTGCTCGACCTTTTTGCAGAGGGAAATGGGGTCGCCAAAAGATTTCCTCAGCTCCTCGACGAAGCTCCCCCATGTCGTGAGCTTTGCTTCATTGTTGTCAAACCAGGTCAAAGCTGTTTCGACGAGATACACAACTACATAGGCTAGTTGCGCGGCTGCGTCCCAGCGATTGTATTTGCTCACCCTTTCGTAGTGTTTGAGCCAATCCTCGACATCGTCGTCATCGTTCCCAGAGAACGAGCGTGGTTCCTTTTGGTGCCAACCGTTGACCACCACTGGGGAAAAGTGTTCACCATTCCGGGGCGGCACTATGTCAGCCGGGTCCACGGGCAAGCCGGCGATTCACCTACTCCGACGGAGAACGCAGGATTCCGCTGAGTCCGCAGGATCCAGGACGTTGATACCCCGCACCTCGACCACGTGACACGGTCTTGATGAATGGAATGGGTTTATTTACAGTTGTGTGGACCGGGAAGGGCCAAGCGAACAGATCAGGAACCGGCCGGCACAGTCCCCACCTCAACCTCCTCTTCTACCAAACTTCATGGGGCTTGGTCAATCCCTTTCCATTAGGAACCCCAAAGACAATGTCCTTCGTAAAAACTGCGCTGTAACAATATGAAAGAGAGATAATGATGCCTTGTAGAGGGACCGACGGATCTGTAAGTGGTGCATTTACCCCTCATGAAACCCCGAATTTGGCTCCTTCTGTGTGTTGTAAGTCAGACGTTTAATATCTGCCATAGTCAACATAGTCACGCGTGTGGTTGCCTAGTGCAAGCATTTATTCACTCGCTCGTTCCAACTGGAGGGCGGTGGTGACAAGGAGGAAAGGGCAAGGGGGCCTGTCACCATAAAATTGTTCAATCATGCTCTTACGGCCTCGTGCGGTGCACAGTAAAAGTGCATGCTGGTGTGTCCTTTTGTTCTAGGAGGCGCGATATGAGAGAAAGGGGCAAAATGAAGAAATAAGCAGGTGCTTAACTAGAAAATATTATGTGGGGGCTCTTCCTGCCCTTAGCTTCACTTCGCTTACGATTTCTCGACCAGCTACTGCGCGCGGCGACTTCGGTGCTTCGTTAGCTGTGCAGTTCTGTGCGTGCTGATTGCGCAATGTCTGCGCGGAGTTCTTGCGATACAAAATTGGCTTACTCGCGTTCAACTACGCCAAACTTGTGCGTCTATTTTATGTGGAGGATATGCAGTACTGCAAAACGTCCAGCTGCTCATCGTCCTTCATAGAGTTTAAAGGCTACTGAATTGTTTGCCTGATTCCGCATATACAGACAAGCGCCGAATGTAAATGATAGCAGTGCAGAGGAAAAGCGAATCCGGGCAAAATGGAGAATTTGTGTTAAACAAAAAACAAAAGGTAAAGGCAAGAACCAAAGTGACATCAGCAGTCCGAATGTTAGTGGAAGAAAACCGCCCTTCTTTTAGAAAGAGGGAAGGCTCTGTGCGAATGAAGAATGAAGCGAAAATGTGTTGTAAAATGTTCTCGCCCTGCGCGCCAATCCCACGTTGCTTTGCTAACAACGTCGTCCACTCCCTTCCAGCCTTACCTCCCACACGCACAAACCTTCATAGATCGTTTTTATTACCGGAAGACGTTTGTGCTGTAGCTGTTGGTTGATAGCTTTTCACGGTGCCTCTAATGTGCTACGGTAGAAGAAAAGGACGACTCTAGAAATGATGGCGAAGTGATTCAGCGGGCAACTCCGGCGCAGACAGTTTTGTGGAATAATGGGAGAAAGACAATGGCATCTACGCGTTGTCTCCTTCCGGTGTAGCGGAGTAGGTAATGTAAAATATATGTTTGGATTACAGGCACCGACGTCTGTCAGGTACTGCTTTGCCAGATGCGTGCCTACCACACATATAGATATTGCGCATTCCTCAAAATGATTTGGACCTGCTACTCGATCCCAATCTTAAGATTTCCGGTTGCTGCCGTCGGCTTTAAAAAAGCCGCGAAAAATATCTTAGTGCCCTAGACCAACACTTTATATGTAGCTTGGTACTGTAAGCTGATATTAAATACTCAGCGCGGTATATTAGACTGTGAGTGTTTTTCGGGAAGCGAAATGTGAACTGAGCAAGGATAAATTCGTTTTCTGTTTACTCTCGAGGTGTCCAAGAAGTCTGTGTAAACGTTTAATTATACTATGTGGTCGACGCCCCTCGTCGTTCAGCTATGTTCCCTCAAAATGTTCTTTACAGATTCAAATTATAAGCAACTTGAAGGCATGCAGAAAAGGGGCTCCACCCTCGCGATAAAATTCCGACAAGCTTATCCGCGCCACCTAAACGACCAATGAAAAAGTGTCGGTGCGGCATCTATCCCTTCAACCGCCATAGATTGCACCAGACTTCCAAAGAGGATGGAACTAGCATGGAACGTCTTGGCCACTTGCTAGCGGTATGAGAGTATCTCCACGAGTATCTCCACATTGACGCCTACGTTTCAAAGATAAAAGATGTGCTCATACATTTGCCAAAATTACGTGCTAACTCTACGTCGTGTGAATAATGGAAGGACTTCTATTTTTGCCCGCGTTGTTATGTATAAATTATGCACTTGCTTCCGAAGCGATCTTCCAGAAATCTCGAATCTTCCCTTCACTTTTGCTGAACAGCACCCAGCCCGATTCTGGTCACTTACAATGTGTAATTGTTTTCGTAGGAAAGTAAAAAAGGAACGAACGAATATAATTATATATTTACAGCTCTTACCAACAATTCTTAGAAACGTTAATAAATAATGTTGGCACAATATTCCTCCGCCAAGTTTTTCCGATTGCCTCTCTGTAGTTAATCCCTTAAGATATCTCGCCTAGATTTTTTGACATAGGGAAGTGCGTCCTCGTGGCCTTTTTCATAAGGACAACGTCTTACGCATGAAGTCCATTTGGGAAAAAAGTGCATGTGAAGGTTTTTATTCAGCACACTTCACAAGAGCGAAAACAAGCAGTAAATTCAGGATCCTTAGCAATTTCGCAATTTCGGACATCCTGAAGGAAGGATAATTGATGTAGTTGAATATTGACACTACACAAAAATTCAAGCCGTGAAACCTCGTGCCCTTGTCCGCGGAACAGAAGCGGTCCACGAAAAAGTCACGTTCCATACTTTTATTTCAGGTATAATAAATCTCCCCTGCTTAAAGCTACTCTTTGAACGCTGAAACAACACAAAGAGGTGGGTGCAAGGTGATGGGCAGCTTATAGTGCCGGAGAGAAGGGACAAACGTAGCTCCTTCACATGTTACCTGAGAAGCAACACTGCTTGTTTCTATGTGTTATTTTGAAGTTTAAAATAAAATATTGTAATTAGCGTGGTATTTGCATTATTTTTGCTAAATCTCGTAAGATATTCACCCATCTTCCCAGTATTACAGTGGTCATTGAAGAAAGCTGTACAATTCGCGTTTAAAATGAATGACAATATCGTCTCCGACGCCCGAGTTTTAAGTTGATTTAAGTAAAGTCGAAGCTTCACTGCAGAACCCGAACTTTATATACAACGCTCACCAAACATAAATCTTGGGTCTCAACTTTGTCAACCCAGCGTGAAAGATTGTACGTCAAGGGGCTATACACGTTGTTCTATGCTGGAAACAGAAATAAACCAGACACCAGCTCAAAGAAATATTGTATGTTGCTCTAGAGTGAAAAATAATTTTTTTTTAATGGCAGATGGTTAGGACGTGTAAAATACTCGTAAATGTTAATTTGAACGACCTTAACGATCCAGCATTTTAAAATAAAACAGGTGTGCTACGCGGAAATTGGATTTTATGGTGTCGACAGAGTCTCGGTATTGATGTTCATAATATGTACCAATGTAGAAGAGCGTTATGTTTGTGCTTAATTTTTTTCCTGACGGGGAACTCATGCGTTTGATCGCATAATTTTTTTCTTACCTTATTGATAGGAGCAAACTCAAATCAATAGAAATATTTTTAATTACCGCAGAACTATTTTTCTAAAGGCAGTTCCTTTCATGTAAATCTTCCAGTAGGGTGTTTTCAAGCAATGTTGTTTAAGCGGTTAGTTGGGCAATCGAAGGTAAGCAGGTAATTTGCCTTGGATTGCTCGGGCGGGACTTGTGTGGCCACCTTTCGGCTTCGTGAGAGAACTGGTATAAGAAAAGTTCTGAAAGACGTTGCAGGGGGGGGGGGCGACACAAGGGTATAATATGGAATAATATGGGTATAATATGGGTATAATAACACTTATGGAAAGCGGTAAATCATATTATGACATTGACAGTTTTTCCAAAGCGTTTACCCCTTGTCGTAAACTAGCGTTGATGCACATAAATGCCAGGAGCATGAGAAACAAGCTACATGACATTAATATCTTCTTTGAAACAATTAAACCTGAACTTGAGCTGGTGTGCTTTTCGGAAACTTGGTTGATTAAACATGATGCGATTCCATTATTTAATGGATACCACTCTAAGCACCTTTTCAGACAGGCCAGGAGGGGGGTGGAGTTGCAATTTACCTTAAAGAATCCATACCGTATACGGTCATAGACGACTTTTCTAGGAGTAATAACGATGTTGAGTGGTTAACAATTTTTTTGGGAAAGACCACAGTGTCTGTGGTTTATAGACCACCAAATGGTGAGAGGCAAAGCTTTAGCCTTTTTCTTGAACGACTCCTTCAGTTTGGTAGCAGTATTAACAAATCTTCTATTATTATGGGGATATCAATATAGACATGAGTTGAGCGGATAAGTGGTCTCTGTAAATAAAAAACGTATGGCATGCCATGATTTCACAAATCTCGTAGAACTGCCGACTAGGGTATCTTCTGGTAGTGCTACCCTGCTAGATATCTGTTTTTCTAATATCAACATCAATGAGATTCAGGCTGGTGTGCTTTCCGCTGATCTTAGTGATCATTTACTAGTGTTTTGCTTTGCCAACACGAAGTTTACTGTAAGCGGCCATACTTGTGACAGAAATTATCCGCGTAGAACAACTAGTTCGAGAATGCAGCAGTTTATAGACCTTGTCAGAGTTTTCGACTGGAAGGAAGTTTTCGCTCAAAACGACTCAAACAAAGCTTATGACCTATTTTTGAGGTACATACTGGCGTGCAACGACTTAGCGTTTCAACCAGTGGCACAACAAAGAAATTCCCGAAAGGTGTGAAAGTCCTGGATAGATCAACAACTTCTAAAACGAATTGAAAAGGAAAACTCAATGTATCACTCTTTTGTGTGAACCCGTGACGCTAACCTGCTTCTGGAATTCAAAAAATATAGAAACAAACTGCAGAGCGACCTGAAAACGGCCAAGCTCAGATACTATGAACGCCTCTTCGAGGATATACATAACGATCCAAAAAAGATATCGGAAACAGTGAATGTGATAACGCGCCGCAAGAAAAGCACGCAGTCGGATGTTGCTCGCTTGAACGATAGGCGGGCAGAATCAGCCGAAATGGCAATCGCAATGAATAGACACTTCATCAAAGCAGGGGCTCACATTTCGGAGGTCAATGAAGATAAACGTAGCGCTATACTGGAACAGTCACAACTTCCAAACTCTATCTTTTGAAGTCCGACCAACGCGAGTGAGGTGGAAACTTTTATTCTTAAACTTAAAAACAACGTCGCATCTGGCATCGATGGTATTGCTCCACTTCCTGTTAAACACATCGCATCTGAAATAAGTGAACTTTAAGCTTTTATTATTGATTTGACATTATCTACTGGAGTTTTTCCTCAAAAACTGAAAGTATTACGAGTTAGGCCAATTCGCAAAGGAGGTGGCGATAACCAGTTGTCCAATTACAGGCCGATCTCTGTGTTGACTGTCTTTTCAAAAATATTTGAAGATGTAATACATAATAAACTAACAAACTTTTTCAACACACACAAGGTAATTTCACCTTATCAGTACGGCTTTCAAAAAAACAAGTCAACGCAGGAACTCTGCTTAATATTGGGGACAGTATAATAGAGAATAAAGAGGGAAAGAAATTTACCCTCGGGTTATTCCTGGACTTACAAAAAGCATTTGACTCTATCAATCATGAAATATTGCTAATAAAACTAAAAAATTAGGAATACGCGGAATAGTGGTTGACCTATTAGGGAGTTATTTAAGTAATAGGGAGCAATTTGTTGAATTTAACGGTATTTCATCGGTGTTATTGGCAATAGAACACTGTGTTCCGCAAGGGTCAAAGCTGGGACCGTTGTTATTCTTAATATATGCGAATGATATTCCAAACATACCTTGTACACTCCAGATAGCCATGTATGCAGATGACACGAACATATTTTTCTCCGGTAGCAGTATAAGAGAACTCCAGTATGAAGTAAATAGATATTTAGAAATGTTGTCAAAGTGGTTACACGAAAATAACTTACAGCTAAATGCATCGAAGACTACCTATATCCTTTTTAGGCCAATTAATAAGAACATAGATGAAGGCATTCATATTGAATATCGGGGCAATATGATCAACCAAGTCAAAGAACAGAAGTTCTTAGGAGTGTGGTTTCATGAAGAATTATCTTGGCATCCTCATATAGAACACTTAGGCAATAAAATTTCAAAAAATATTTGCGCTCTCTACAGATTGAGTGACATAATACCGCTTCGGTTGAAAACACAGCTTTATAACACTCTTGTCTATTCTAGGCTTTGCTACGGGATATTAGCGTGGGGAACAACAAACAAAACAACTTACAAACGGCTGATCGTCTAACAGAAAGGAGTGCTCCGTATTTGCCAGTTTTCATGGGCACTATGCCGAATTGAGAACGGGTCCACTATTTGTTCAGTATAGTATGCTTAAGGCTGACCAAATTTATTATATGAAGCTTTTACAAGCTATACACAAAGAAAATCTCCATGGCAAACATAACGGCAATAGCTGTATATACCCTCTTAGGTGTGCCAAAATACATACACCGAAAATTCGAACAAACTACGACAGGCAGTCTTCTCTGTTTCAACGCACCGACATACTCAACAAAGTTGGAGACAACATTGACTTCAAATGCAGTAGAAACATTTTTAACACACAGGCGAAAGAATACCTCTTAAATCAGAATATCTACTTCAATGGCTAGAGCTGTGGATTTCGTCTCGACTTGTTTAATGCGCAGGTTTTGTAGTTGTGTCTATCTTTAAAACTCAATCATAGTTCTACCCTGACTTTCCACTTGTATTTTGTTTTATTTTACTCTTTTGTACTCTAATGTACGTTACAGTAACTCTCCCATATTTTTCAATAATATTGTCACGTAGCCAAGGACGAAGCAGTTGTTTGGAAAAGAAACAAGTTTATTGGAGCGAACTTGTGCTCCCCTAACAACTGAAAAGAATACAGAGGCGGCGAAGCAGTGGTCAACAAAATGACGTACGTGCGTCGGCGAGCGTCGCAGAATCGAATGCCCCGGCGTCCGCACTGCAGGCTTTTTATCTTTCGGCGCGCGTGGTTCTCGAAACGTCGATTCGCATCGAGAACATAGTAGATCCAAGAAGATTATTCTGGGCTGTTCACGTAAGATCGGAATGCTCTCCCTACAACAGATAACACATGCGGCACAGAAAGAAAGAATGGAACACGCGCTTCCCTTGGCGCAGAGATAACGCAGACCGGCGCAGCCGGGCGGTAAAAGCAAAACACAAATAAACAAACCCAATGTATGGTTCGCGGCATTACCCCCCCTCTAAGAGTGCATCGACCCGATGCTAACATAAGCGACAGTCCGAACCAATGAAAATAAAAGTTTTGTCATCGTCCGTAGAAAGGTTTTAGGCGAACCACGTGGACGACTTCAGGCCGCCTGCGTTGTCGTGATGTGCCGGAGTCACCATCAGGGATCACTTCGTAGGTAAGTTGGCCAACACGTCGTAGAATCTGGTAGGGTCCGAAATAGCGTCGCAGGAGCTTCTCACGGAGTCCGCGTCGTCGGATGGGAGTCCAAACCCACACACGATCCCCTGGTTGTTACTCGGCGTCTCGGCGTCGGAGGTTGTAGCGGCCCGCATCCACCAGCTGCTGGTCCGTTATACGAACTCGAGCGAGCTGGCGGGCCTCCTCCGCACGTTGAAGATATTCGTGGACGTCGGCGTTTGAGATCGTCGTCTTCTACGTGCGGAAGCATGGCGTCGAGCATCGTAGTCGGCTTTCTACCGTAGACAAGCTCGAACGGGTCAGCTGCGTCGTCTCCTGGATAGCCGTGTTGTACGCAAACGTGACATACGGGAGCACTTCGTCCCAAGTCTTATGTTCAACGTCAACGTACATTGACAGCATATCTGCGATTGTCTTGTTCAGACGTTCCGTTAGTCCGTTCGTTTGGGGGTGGTACGCCGTCGTTCTTCGGTGATCCGTGTTGCTGTAGCGTAATACTCCTTGCATCAGCTCCGCAGTAAACGCCGTTCCGCGGTCTGTGATTAGGACTTCCGGGGCTCCATGTCGCAGCACAACTTGGCTTAGAAAGAACTTCGCCACTTCTTGTGCGGTCCCCCTCGGAAGAGCGGCGGTCTCTGCGTAGCGCGTCATGTAGTCTGTCGCTACGACAATCCACTTGTTCTGTGATCGTGACGTAGGGAACGGGCCTAAAAGGTCCATTCCAATCTGTTGAAATGGTCTCGATGGGACGGCGATCGGTTGCAGAAGTCCGGCGGGTCTTGTCGGCGGCGTTTTTCGTCGGCTGGCAGTCACGGCAGCTCCGGACGTAGTGGGTGACGTCAGGGGTAAGGCCGGGCCAGTAGTACCTCGCCTTGATTTTTCCAATAGTGCGGGCTGTGCCGAGATGTCCGGAAGACGGGTCGTCGTGGCACGCTTCCAAAATTTCGTCACGAAGGTCCGCGGGGATGACGAGAAGGTAATAATTCGCTCTTGTTCCGGGGCTGAAATTCTTCTTCACGAGGACGGAGTTTTCTCAGGCTGAATGCTGGTAAGCTGCGCTTGAAGGCCCTAGGAACGGCAACGTTGCATCCCTCGAGGTACTCGATTATGACGCGTAAGTCGTGGGTCGGCACGCTGCTGGGCGGCTAGGTCGCTCTCCGTCACGATCCCGAAGAACGCGCTGTCTTCATCAGAGTCTTGTGGTGGGGGTCGACGGGGCGCGGGGACAGGCATTCGGCGTCGGAGTGTTTCCTGCCGGATTTATAAACGACTGTAACGTCGAACTCCTGCAGGCGCAAGCTTCCACCGCCCAAGACGGGCCAGAGGGTCCTTCAAATTGGCGAGCCAACACAGCGCATGGTGGTCTGTTACAACCTTGAATGGCCTTCCATACACGTATGGGCGAAATTTTGAAATCGCCCATATAATAGCCAGGCACTCTTTCTCAGAGGCAGAATAGTTTTTTCTCCTCCTTCGACAGACCACGGCTGGCATAGGCGATTACCCTTTCGCAGCCGCTTTGCTTTTGGACAAGGACGGGCAACCCAAGCCTATATCACTGGCGTCCGTGTGCATTTCCGTTTTCGGCATTTTCGTCGAAATGAGCGAGCACGGGCGGGCTTTGCAGGCGTTTTTGGCAGCTCGCAGAATGCTTTTTCTTGGTCGTTTTCCCAGCTGAAAGGGGTGCTGTCTTTCGTCAAGCGCGTGAGTGGCTCTGCAATGCGTGCGAAGTTTGCGACGAAGCGCCGGTAGTATGCGCACAGCCCGAGAAATCTTCGCACGCCCTTCTTGTCTTTCCGGCCTAGGGAAGTTCGCGATAGCTGAAGTTTTTGCCGGGTCAGGTAGGACTCTCCCGCGGCGTTGACGACGTGGCCCAAGAACTTGAGTTCCTCGTATGCAAAACGGCACTTTTCAGGCTTCAGCGTCAACCCCGACGTACGAATGGCCTCGAGTACAGACTCCAACCTTGCAAGGTGGTTCGTCGAAAGTCCGGGCGAATACCACTACGGTCGTCGAGGTATACGAGGCAGGTGTGCCACTTAAGGCCAGCTAGCACAGTGTCCATGACTCTTTGAAACGTCGCTGGTGCTGTGCACAGCCCAAACGCGGCATCACCTTGAACTCGTATAGGCCGTCTGGGGTTATAAAATGCAGTCTTCTCTCGGTCTCTCTCGTCCACTTCAATTTGCCAGTAGCCGGTCTTCAGGTCCATCGATGAAAAGTACTTCGCGTGGCAGAGGTGGTCGAGGGCGTCGTCAATTCGGGGGAGGGGGTACACGTCCCTTTTTCGTGATTTTGTTCAGTCGCCGGTAGTCAACACAAAACCTTAATGTGCCGTCTTTTTTCTTTACGAGTACGACGGGCGCAAGCCCAGGGCTTTTCGATGGCTGTATAATGTCGTCGCTGAGCATGTCGTCGACTTGAGTCCGGATGGCTTTCCGTTCGTGTGAAGAGACGCGGTACGGTGACTGTCGGGTAGGTCGGGCTCCATCTTCGGTTATTATTCGGTGCTTCGCTAGAGGGGTCTGACGTAGTTTTGTGCTCGACGAAAAACATTCGCTATAGCGACGTAGCAAAGCCAATAATTTGTTCCGTTGTTCTTGCGGTAGCGCCGGATTCACGGTCGAAGGGCCTGCGGGAGCTTGAATGTTTCTTACGGGTGTGCGTTCAAAGTCGGCGACTGCGATCACACCATCACTTCTTCTTTGGTTTCTTCGAGGAACGCAATTGCAGCTCCCTTGTTTAAATGCTGGGTACTCTTCGGTGAAATTAGTGACCAAAACGTGAGATTGGCGTTGCTTAAAGTGCGCAATGCCTCTTGCGACGGAGACAACCGCGGTCGAGAAGCAACCTTCGATCACTTCTACGATAGCGTCGATGTCAGAAGCAGCATCATCCTCACAGTAGACGGGCGATCATCAAGCTTGCGGCGGGGTGGCAGGGTGATGTGATCGGTCGGCGATCCTGACAGCAGCACGGTGATCGGGGTTCGGGCTGCGGCGTCGTGGAGTGATTGGAGGAAAATGTTATCGACTTGGTCTGCAGATCAATTATTGCGCCGTTGTCCGTCAAAAAGTCCATTCCGAGAATGCACGTCGCGGGAGCAGTTAGAGGCAGAACGACGAACGCCGCAGGGTACGTTGTGTCCGTCTATGGTGACGCGCGATGTGCACGTTCCACTTGGCGTCACGAGGTGGCCTCCTGCTGTGCGTATGTGCGGACCGTCCCATCTGGTCATAACTTTCTTCAGTTTAGACGCAAATGGTCCGCTCATTACCGAATAGTCAGCTCCCGTGTCTACGAGGGCGACTACGTCAAAGCCGTCGAGGACACCTTGACGTCAGATGCAGTCGTCCTCGAGTTCCGGGTTCGTCGGGGGCGTCGTATCTCTGCTTGTACGTGTGATGTCGGGGGCACTGTGCATCGGTCGTTGTCGTCGTCTTCTCAACGGACCGTCCGCGGTCAGGTCGGGTACGCGTCGCGCCGTGTAGCTGTCGTCGTGTTCGGGAGTCTCGTCAGGGTTAGGTCGGGGTCGTCGGGATGAGGGCATGTCGTGAATCACTGTCTTCAGCGCGTCCTTGCGTCGTTTGGAGGGTTTCTAGTTTTTCCGCCGTAGAGCAACTTCAAAACTCACCTCCAGAAGTTGCCGCTTTAGTTTCCCCCGTGTGGCTGGGGGACCTTCCACGGGCGAAGGTCAGCGTTGCTACGGCGGTTCGGCGATTGGTAGGGGTAGGGCGACGGCGAAACGGTTGAAACGCGCTGGGCCACGGCTGGTTTCAGATAGATACTCGTCGATCTCACGTGGTCGTTGGCCAGGGAGAGGGCGAGGTGCGTCGACGGAGAAACCACGCAGTCCGAGTCTTTTGTATGGGCAGCGACGGTAATGTGGTCGGCCTCTCCGCAGTGGTAGCACAGAGGACGGTTATCGGGAGTTCGCCATACGTCCTCTTCCCTTCCTCGGCGTCTGGTTTCGGGCTACCGGGGGTCGGGGCGGGTGACAGTGGGCGGCGGTACGGGCGGGGCCTCTTGACGGCGTGTTGGAGCAAGGGCGGGGTCGACGAACAGCCGCGGAGTATGTCATAGCTTGTGGCTCTCGGGGTACCTCGGATGGCGTAGAAGTTCCCAACGCTTGTTGCACTTCTTCTCTAATCACGTCGGTGAGGGAAGCGACTTGGGGCTGCGGCGGCGTTGGGAGAAGTTTCCGCAGCTCCTCTCTCACTATTGCGCGGATAGTCTCGCGTAGGCTGTCGGCCGGGATCCGCGTGCTGCCAAGGTCGTTCGCATTGGCCGCGCCAACAAAGTTGCGGTCATAACTGCTTAGCACGCATTTCGAGGGCTTTCTCAATGGTGCTGGCTTCGGTCACGAATTCGGCGACGGTTTTGGGCGGATTTCGGACAAGTCCAGCAAACAGTTCCTCCTTCACTCCGCGCATTAAGAAGCGCAACTTCTTTTCTTCCGTCATTTCGGGGTCCGCGCGGCGAAATAGCTGCTTCATCTCCTCAACGAAGATCACGACACCTTCGTTGGGGTGTTGCGGCGCGTTTCCAACAAAAGGGCGGCTCTTTCTTTTCGCACGACGGTAGTGAAGGTCTTAATGAACTCGCTTTTGAACTGAGCCCAGTTTGTCAAGGAGCTCTCGTGGTTCTCGAACCAAGTGCGAGCCGAATCTTCCAAGTAAAAGAAACCGTGCCGGAACGTTCTTTCTGCGTCGTCCCACCTGTTGAATTTCCGGACGCGCTCCAGTTTCTCCAACCATTCTTCTGGGTCTTCTGCGGGGGCTCCTCGGAATGATGGCGGTTCCCGTGGCTGCTGCAGAACGACAGGAGGGTTGGCTTGGTTGAGCATGGTGCTGGTTGCGACGTTTTTCTTCTTCGTCTTCTCCGGTAGTAGACCGAACTCGGGTGGTAAATCTTGCACGCGGAGGCTGGCTCTTGTTGGACTGGCTTGGCGGCTTCCAGAGGTTGTAGTGGGCATGAAGGGTGCGTACCCAGCACCTCCACCAGATGTCACGTAGCCAAGGACGAAGCAGTTGTTTGGAAAAGAAACAAGTTTATTGGAGCGAACTTGTGCTCCCCTAACAACTGAAAAGAATACAGAGGCGGCGAAGCAGTGGTCAACAAAGTGACGTACGTGCGTCGGCGAGCGTCGCAGAATCGAATGCCCCGGCGTCCGCACTGCAGGCTTTTTATCTTTCGGCGCGCGTGGTTCTCGAAACGTCGATTCGCATCGAGAACATAGTAGATCCAAGAAGATTATTCTGGGCTGTTCACGTAAGATCGGAATGCTCTCCCTACAACAGATAACACATGCGGCACAGAAAGAAAGAATGGAACACGCGCTTCCCTTGGCGCAGAGATAACGCAGACCGGCGCAGCCGGGCGGTAAAAGCAAAACACAAATAAACCCAATGTATGGTTCGCGGCAATATCTTGTGCTATACATGTTGTTTGTATTTTTGTAACTCACATTAGAATTTCTAGCTTGTTTCATTCTGCCTCATCATTGTACTGTACCAAAGGGGGCTGGGGCCTCTCTCCGGCTTTGTAGCCTTTAGTCCCATCCTGCCTCCTCGAACTTCTCAGGAAATAAAATCTTTTTGTTTGTTTGTTTGTTTGTTTGTTTGTTTGTTTGTTTGTAAAAGCACTGCCTTAGAAGCATGTGGCCGGTTGTGTTGTTTATTGCAACCGGTATTGCAGTTTTCACGTTCAAAGAAAAATAAATTGCCTAAATAAAAAGCCATAAGGTGTAGAAGAGATTCGTTATTGAACTTCCTAATTAGCCCAACACACGCCAGAGTACACAAGTCAAACGGAGGCCAGAAAGCGACTTTTAAATCTTTTGAGCAAAGGCTCAGCCCACTCCGACATATATATTCTACGAGCTACACCAGAAAGCCGGTGGGCAAACGTATATTTTACACACTTTTATTACCGAGCTTTCGCACCTCTTTAGGCGCTAACAAAGACACCACGCAGAAAACCTGGCGGAGATTAGAAGCCTAAGACACAGTAAATTTTGCTGTGTCCCCAAGCATATCTACGCATAAACTTAGCTGAACCAAGAGTGAGGCAGGCGGTATGGCCAGGCTCGCTGTTTCCCCAGTCTGTCGCCATTATCCCGATGCTGCTGTACTTTTTTTTGTTTCAAAGAAGATTCCGTGCCAGTGTTAGGCGGTTATAAACTTCTTTGTCACAAAATGGGTACTTCACCAGCCGAAATACATTCAAATCACACTCACAAATAATAGTAGGGAGAAGTCACGCGAAATATGACAAAATTCTAACATCATTTTACGTTGACACTCTAAAAAGCGCATTTCGCCAACCCTTGAATTTCCTGTTCAAAGCAGGCAGTTTTTACTACATTTCAGGCTGTATTTTGCGGTTTTAAATTGGTGTTTGATGGTTTTGTACTGTTTAAACAAAGAGCGGAAAGCCTAAGGAGACCCCTAAATACAGTCCGGTGTACCTTCTCAGATACATCATCTTTTCACAACACAAAAAGGAAACGGTATCATCTACCCTTTGTTTTTTGACATCGGCAGGGAAGCTCGCACATTTTGTTGAAGAATAGAGAATAGGCATCGAAACGGAATATGAACATGAAGTTTCACCTTCACAAATTGACTGCTTGTTCACGATCAGCCTCGTAAGTAGAGCCCAAGCTAATGTCTGCACATGAAAACTGGTGCTCCCGCATTTCCAAGCTCTTTCGCTGGAACAGGATGGGTTCATTAAGGCGCATTCCCTGAAAGAGGGAGGTTAATGTGCTGAATGACTTTCTGGTCTAAGAAACAATACAAAAATATTTTCTATCAATATTTTCTTGCACTAATCGGGTGTATACGAAGCAGAAGTCGGGGATTATTAGTCCTTGAAATTATGTTTATGGCAACGAAGAATTGCAAAACTACATGCCATACAAAAAAATAAATATTACACGTAGCTACAATCTCTCGAACCGTTCGTGTCTTGAACAATGAATCTCATTTGTGTACCCTCAAGATTTTTGCAAGTAAAGCTTTGTTTTACCTTCTATTTTATAACTCGAATGTGCGCTTGGATCGCCTTCGCCTTACGCCGACGCCAATATGCACGCTACATTTACTTTAGGTTGGCGTTCTTTTAGCCGATTAAAAGCATGAGTACATATATACTGTTAATTGTTGCTTTTTGTGTCCGAACATCGTTTGTGTAATTTATTATCACTCTGCAATAGGCGCACTCTTGATGCACAACATATAAGGCGGCGTTTTTATAGCGATGCAATACAAATAATACATCGGGAAGGCTGGATCGACGTGACTTGAAATGCCGTAACCAGTTTGCAATTGTAGTTACCGCAGATAGTTAATTTCTAAATTTTTATTCGTAAGTGAGTCAGTGATATCTATGCAAGAATGCGACGTTGTGTATTAGCACCGTAAAAGACGAAGAAGAGAAAAACAAACATGAATTATTCCGAATTATAGATTTTTTTATAATATAGTCTTTCAATGCGAGGAAACGGTGTTGTACTGGACGTCCTTGTGTAAAGCGCACTGATCTTATGATTTGCTCAGGCTCGTAGGGAAGCCCGAGTGATATCGATTCTTGATAAATACGGCAGAGATTCTGCCACAGTCTATACAAAACCGCTTCAGATCCTTGCGGAGAGCCATGACGGCGGTCACTTCTACTACCAAGGACATCATTGCATGCGCATAAATTCCCATTTCCAACTCTCTGCAGGCGGAAGAAGCGGCCACCTCCCTAGCTATAGGAAAAAAATTCTCCAGAAATATTCATCAGTGACTCCAAGCAAGTATGTAGAACTTTCTCCAGAAGTTGCATATAACGACCTGCCAGAACGATTCTTTTCCAGCGTCCTATTCGACATCTCTTAAGGATACTATTGGCTCCATTCCACTGCTCTGTTCTTTGCAACAAAGCTGCCCATTAGCGTGCCGGAGAGCTCTCCGACCGGGCAGATCACGAGTTCGGCGAGCAGTGGCGGGTCTGCCACCTTTTGTAGTTTTAGAAAATCAAGCAGCATCACCGTCTGCAATGAACACTATATCCGCTTGCATACGAAAGCTTCACTAAATAACAAGAGTGCACCGTCTGAAGCATCCAAGCTCATTTTTCCACACCACGAGACCCCGCCCTCTGGCCCCAACCTGTACTTTTCGCAGTGCCTGCGACACAGCTCCTGCTGACGTCGAGAGCGGAGGAACCCATAGTCACAGGTTTCCAAGACGGCGCCCTTGACTTACGGTGCATGGGAAAATAAAGTTTGCTTCCTTCCTTCCTTCCTATTGCGCGCTTCTGCAAGGTCCAGCCGCGTTCTTCAATATCATGCGGTGTTTTCATAAAAACCCCCGTCCCACTGCACTTTCTCTCCTATGAACCCTGAGAGAGACCCCTGTCCAGCTCCAGAGCATGAGGACTAGCTTTGGCTGGTGCAGAGAGCCCAAGGAGGCGGACGGAATGAAGGGCTTTGGAAAGAGGAATCTTCCCCAGAGCTGACTGCTTTAGAGACAAGTTTATTCCTGCTCTTCCGCTTCTCTAGCGCGACGCGTTAACCAGTGTCCCGGTGTTTTTTAGAACGTGTTACGAAGAACTCCAGATCGAGGAGTAAATGAGGGTCCCAGCGTTTTTAGATGCGGAGCATCTTATGGTCTCGGCATGTCCCGCGTCGGCGTCCGCACTCACACTGCGCATGCGCAACTCTCCTCCTTACACCCACAGCTGCTGGGTACTACACTATAAAAAAAGAAATAGTTAGCGCTGCCCGGTTTCGATCCCACGATTATCTAGCCAAATCGGGAGGTGCACGGTGCTCTTCCCACTACGCTAGAAATCCGGGAAAGGAGCAAGTGCTACGAACGCGCCTTATGTCCTTGACTCATTCAGACTACGTCAAGAAGCTACTGATACAACGAAGGCAGGCGAAGCTGAACGTCCACGGAAACGACGAACTGAAAACTTTAGAGGAGGATGTTCATTTTCCCGTGGGAAAGCTGTGGCGGGAAGCGTCATGCGCCTTGCAGCTCAACCGGCCCCGTCCGCAGCGCCTCTGATGCTGATTGTGGCATGATGCCCCTAGGGAATGGCCAACCAAAGAATCCATCACGAGATAGGTTCGCGTTCAACCACCGTCGTCATCTTTCCGTAGATGAACGCCGAAGAAGAAGAAGTAGAAGACAAAGCAGCGAAGAGGAGGGCGCGTACATTGCTCTCAGCCGGTGCACCAATGTCAACAACCTTTACCTCACCAACGCTGACCGAGACTACCGAATCTACCACCGGGACAACATCGACAAAAACATGATGGACGAGTTTCGGCGCTTCGAGAACCACCGCCTACTCACCGTAACACAACGGTACTTACGTGCCTTTGCCACCGGTGTGGATCCGGATGCGGAATTCCCTCTGGCGCTAGTAAAAACCAGGTCACTCATCATAACGGCAACACAATGGAACCACACGGAACCTCCACGATGCTTCGCATCCTCATCAGGGTTCGCCACGGGAAGATGGTGTAACTTTTTTAGTGCGCTTTACACTACAGTGAGAGACGCAAACGATCGTCCCGGTGTTTTAGTACCGTGACAACATGAGACCACGATTGACGACCACATTAGGAGACCCTAAACAAGTTATGTATGTTTATTGGCGTCGTCTCAACCTCGGGGATACAGAAGGCATTAAACTGAAACAGAAATCATGAATTCTCCGTGTCATATTACGTCATCTATGTTTTTGTGATAAGGATTACCTGAAATAGTAAGCCTAACTTTCCCGCACCTCAGCTACTGTTCACCATCACGACGCGGATATTGATCAAACCAAATTTACTGTGAAAAATAAGTTACTTTTTATACATTGTTCACGCAAATAAGCCCCCGTAGTCGCATCCTTTCTACCGCATCATGCAGAATAATGCATGCCACAGCTTTGAACTATGTGTCCGTAACCCGATAGTTCAAAGCCAATCTCTCATCCCGCTACGGCTACGGGCGTTTAGGGCAAAGAATGCATTGCGATACTCATGTCGGGCACGAATAGCTTTGCGAAATTTGACGAGTGTTTTTCATGTAGCTCACTTTAAATTTAGGTTTAAAAACGTTACGCTGCATATGAAGAACATACCAGTAATAGACATACAAATACTAACTCAAGTGCTTTATTGCGACTGAGTTTAGCTGCTTGTCTCCAGATTTTTTATCAGCATAATATCTAAACGCCATTCTAAATGGAGCGATGATCAAATCTCATTCCTACACTAAATAAAAAATGTATTTTCACCGCAAGATTTCCGCGAAAACTTACTTCCGTGGTTGTAACTGTTCCGAAGGTGGCTGAGTGCATCAGGTTTTATGCTCAAATACGTGAAGATAAATAGCTGTGTGTTATAGTAAGCAAATAAGATCTTTTCCAAACGAATTTTAACGACGTACTGTTCGAACTACTACGCACGAACGACGATAAATTTGTCCACAAATTTTTAGCTTGAATACCGATTACTGGGCCATGGTCAAATGCGTCCGTGAGATGAACACAGAAGAAGCTGGTCATCAAATATACCTTAGGCCGTCGCATGCTTTGGGTGAAAAACTTTGCCGAAACACACCGTTTTCGGCTCCCCTCTCACCGTCGTTTAATATGATTTTAACAATTCTGTCACCTCTTTCATATCTGTTGTATAGTAAGGCACATTGCGCTGGCGTCTGTACCAATTTTCTGTTCGACAGAAGGACAGTAGAATTCTCTCAACTGTAGTCACGTTACCACTAAAAATTTTTGTTGAACATTAAATTTCCGACTGAAGCAAAATAACTCAGATTATTTCTCGCGATTGTGGAAATACAAGCAGACCGAAATGGTTGCCGGAGTGAGTTCCTGTTGTCTCAATAAAATGCGGTGAAATGTTTTTCTTCGCAAGTGTACCCTACCTAATACTGCCAACAGATACTTTTCGGAGGCTTTGCTAACCAGCTCAATTGATCTACTTACACGAAAAAAAAAAACATCCAGGTCTCTGGGTATCTCGCCCGCTCTTTGTTACGTGCGCAAGTAGGAGATGCACCGCAGCCAAAGTACACTCCCTGTTATGGATTTCCTTCCTCCAATTTCCCGATTACATTACACAGGGTTACAGATTTTTTGCGCAAGACGCAGTCAACACGCTGGTTAGTGGTATCTTCTAGTTTGTGCACTGCGGCTGTCGTTCATCACATAAAAATAATTTAATGTTTGCAAATGACCATCCCGAAAAAAATGTGAAATTAGGGCCAGTGTTGCTTGAATCCCTAGTGATTTATTAAGTAATTCGCCATCTCTCTTCTTAAAAAAGACACTGCAAGCCGCAGTTATATCTTACACTTCGCTCTAAACTCGTACAGCACAAGCCATGAACATAACCAGGAATGTACTAAGCTGCATCGTTAACCGATTTATTTATAATGCCTGTTATATTGCACTTTCTTGATCTTCACGCTCCCGTCGACAACAAATGGCATTAGAGGCAGCAACGGCATAAAAAGTGAGCGCAGGTGATTCGAGTGCTGAGCATGAAATGCAGGATCGTAAAGTGGCTATTTGAAGCTATTTTTACTTTAGTAGGCCGTCCTCACGCACCATACCGGGACTAAAACTTTTTTAAAAATTCAGCTCTACCGCTGTGACTGACAGTAGGGCGCAGAACTAATTTGTCGCATTTTGGCGATAAATACGTGGTTATAGAACTATGACACTGTCGCCTGGTTTTAGGTCCTGCAAACTAGCGAATATAAAACGGCATTTTCTGTTTAAACGATCACAACGCCCTTTATATCCTCGCAGCGAGGCTATTATCCGGAACATTGAAACATTTCCAGGCGTCCATGAAATAGAAAACAAGCGAAATATTCGGAAAAATGGAAAACCACGGAATAATCCACGAAATTAACAG
Organism: Haemaphysalis longicornis; assembly: GCA_013339765.2. Lineage (NCBI taxonomy): Eukaryota > Metazoa > Arthropoda > Arachnida > Ixodida > Ixodidae > Haemaphysalis > Haemaphysalis longicornis. Next base: position 131,103,136 of record CM023452.1, on the reverse strand, counting down.
ACCGAATGTTCTCGCCCTAAAATATTTTCTGTACGCGATTTAGTGCGATGCGACGATTACATCTACGAATATTTTAACAGCAGGGCTGTGTAAGCTTCAACTTGGTTCATTTGCGCTCTCAAGAAAAAAAAGTAATATTAATTATATGCGCTTGCTCAAGTCCACTGCAGGACGAAGGCTCCCACAATTGACCTCCAACCACTCCTTTCCTGTGTCCCTGGAGACCAGTGTTTACCACCGAATTTCCGTATCTCATCTCTCCATCGCGTTATTGCGCTTCCTGTTCTTCTGGACAAATCTCTTAGTTTCTACTCTGTTATAACAATCGTCCACCGGTTGTCGGTTTGTCCCACTACAAAGCCAGCCCAAGTCTATTTCGTTTTTTTTTTTTGAACCATGATATTTTCAACTCTAGTTCGTTCGCCGATCTAAGTTCTTATTTCGTGTACCTGGAATTTATTTCTAACGTTTTTCGTTCCATGGCACGTTGAGCCGACCTGAGTTTGCTTTTTAGTTCTTTTAGCGCGTCAAGTTTCAGCTTCGTATGTCATCACCGGCAGTATTCACTGGTTGTAGATTTTTTTCCTTTTCAGTGAAAGAGGTAGCTTAATTATTTTTATTTGTAAGTGTTTTCCGTGTGCTTCCAGGGAATATATTGTTCTGCGCCGCATTTCCTTCCCATGGTTGGGATCAGCAGTAACCTTCTGTCCATCACTAACCATCACTAACCATTGTGATGGTGATGATGATGACCCTAATTATTTACATAATTTGTGCGTAATGTTTCCCTGCTCACATCTCAGTGCGTACATCGTGTCTTTGGCGATAGCTAGCTTTCTGTGTGTTGCTTTCAAGGTACCACCAATTTGCAGTGTTTCCTAGATCACTGCCATGCAATATGCACGAACGTCTTTTGTTTTGTTTCTTTTCATCAGTTTTGATAGCTCAGCCAAATCAATCCAATCCACCGTGCTTGATGCTTTCATGTTCTGATGCTTAGCAATTAATATATTCGGATTTTAATTCTTTTACATGCTTCTTCCCCTTGAGAGGCTGGTGATTCACCGAGACCCGATGTCAGGTTGTCATTTAGCCTGTCTGCAGTGACCTCATTCTGCTCGTTGAAACGCGAGAATTTGTTTGAACAGGTATTTAGAACTACTGCCATCTGGCTCTGACTGATTCCATTCTGGGGTTTTTAGTTTTCACGAGATTCGTTATTTTTGTTCTGAGATTCAGCCATAGCTTACATCTAACGCAGTGTGATCATTGCTTGGAATTTTTTTAGCACCTGTACGTTTTGAGCGACACAAGGGTTTTCATTTACTTGTAATGAAGCCAATATTCTCGCTGGTACCATCAGGACTTCTGCAAGGGTCTTTTCTATTCCTTGGTTTGTGCAAAAATGTGTTCCTTAACCTCCGGTTTTTCTCCATGAACCCCCCCCCCCCCCCCCCCCTCCCGAGGGTATCTCCCCGACTGTTGCGATTGTCTGCTCGGAAGTTTCCCACCCACCTTTCTCCCATTTGCTTCTTATCCAACTTTGCGTTAAATTCTCTCATGACAAGTGTGAACTGCGTTGTCTCCTTCTTCGTTGTTGATTTTCCATCCTTGTAGAAGCTATTTATGGCTTCATAATCACAGCTAGTTGTTGGGGCATAGGTATGTAGGAGCTTTTACTTGTGTCGCTTGTTTAGCTTGGTCACAATGGACGCGGCTCTCTCGTTAAGCCTGAAAACTCCTCCACGTTTCCTGTAAATTTCCTGTGGATAAAAAGTTCCACCTCGTGTACTTTTTTTGCTTCACTTGGGGTCCTCTTTAGCACTGATAATTCCCGCCATACCCCTCCAGGCAGCTTTGGCCGGTGATTATAACTTCGCTCAACCATATAAAATCCCAGTTAATGTCAGTGGGCTTCTCCAGTAGTACAGCTAAGGTTCCCTCGTTAGAGAGCGTGCTTGCGGTGAACGCTGCCAGGGAAATGTCTGAACCCACATCTTCGAGAAACATTTCGTAGAAAGCTGAATCGTTTGGACAGCGCTACGCGAATTTACACGTTTTCATAAGAAATTCTGCCGTGTAACCTAGAATCCTTTCAAACTCCTCTTCATAAAGATTTAGAGCACCTTTGTACTAAATTTGAAACCCGTAGCAGGAATAGGTTTACTGTTATAAACGTTTTATTTTTCTTCGGCGTAGGGGCGGCCGCACGCGCTGAGTCACCTGCAAGCAGAACAAACGAAGCTAACTTCTGCGACAAGGGGACCATTTGAATGCCATAATAGCTTTATAGCGTGGCTCTAGCCGATCTTTTGACAAGTTCATTAAGCTCGCTAGGCGCATTTTTGATAAAGTTAAAGCCAAAAGCCGAAAAGTAAGCACACACCCTGTGACTACGAGAACCTTCCATTTAAGGCGGGCGCGTTTGGAAAGAGCTATGTGAATTTTCAGATTTTCGTCAGGAATTTGCCACACCTCATCTAAGACCGAGTCGTCTTCATTAAAAACCACTAATAACAAATGCGCGACATGAAAGATTGCTTCTACAGTTGATTACATCCAAGTTACAAACTAAAACATAGGCACCAGTATAGACAAAAAAGAACAAAAACCAAAAAGAATAACTTAGCCAAATATAACCCTATGTTTTAAGCGTTTTCTAGAACTTTGACTGAAAAGTATACTTTAGTTAACATTCACTTTTATAACTAACAAAGCAGTTTAAAAATCACAAAATTGCATGTTCTATTGCTTAAAAATGGGGCTTATTTAAACATTGTGCTATTTTATACTAAGCGCAGTGAAAATTCCCCGCATTTCCCCGAGGGGAAGAATGTGAAAGTGCGAATGCACGAGTTGAATTTGCGCGGTTCGGTAATGTTCGCGAAAGAGAGAGCACACACACACAATTACAAAGAAAGAAAGATGAATTTATTCACAGACACCTATTTGTGTTGTCGTTGTACTTGATTGCTAGAGCGGATCTCGGCTTTGAAATTTCGTGTCAGTACTCCTTTAAGCGGGTGCATTAGCCCTTCTCACGCCCGATTCCTGGCCAATCCCCCACGTGGGTATGTGACATGTCAGCGGCCAGGTAGCGCGCGCCCATCTCCCCCCGTTGCCAAGGAAGACGAGGAGCGCGCGCACCCGCAGCTGTTGCTATGCCGACGGCGGCGGACGCCTCAGGCTCGCTTAAGAAGTGCATTCGCACTTAAAAAATTCCCCGCATTTCCCCGAGGGGAAGAATGTGGAAGTGCGAATGCACGAGTTGAATTTGCGCGGTTCGGTAATGTTCGCGAAAGAGAGATCACACACACACACACAACTACAAAGAAAGAAAGATGCATTTATTCACAGACACCTATTTGTGTTGTCGTTGTACTAAATTGATAGAGCGGATCTCAGCTTTGAAATTTCGTGTCAGTACTCCTTTAAGCGGGTGCATTAGCCCTTCTCACGCCCGATTCCTGGCCAATCCCCCACGTGGGTATGTGCCATGTCAGCGGCCAGGCATCGCGCGCCCATCTCCCCCCGTTGCCAAGGAAGACGAGGAGCGCGCGCACCCGCAGCTGTTGCTATGCGGACGGCGGCGGACGCCTCAGGCTCGCTTAAAAAGTCAATTCGCACTTAAAACAACTTTTCCTCACCACAGAAGAAAATTAAGGGATTTATCTTGCAGTTTACACGCCTCAAAGCGAAAGCTAAACCACAGCTTAAATTTATCTGCTGCTGAACACTCTTTATAGGTTTGTGGTCGCACTCCCTGTCATTAGCAGCAGCGTCCACGACACTCACAAGTCGCCGAGAGCCCCTTTTTGCGCCCCTTCGGTGCTTTCATCTCTTACGTATTGCACGTGGGGCCATGGCCTACCCTCCGCGTTCGCTGATGTTTCCCTTTGTCGCTGCTGATGCTTCCCTTGTGCCCTCTTTACATTTTTAAAACGGTATTTGGGTCTCCTTGCGGCCAGTTATCGATCTATAGTTTTTTTAAAGCTCAAGAAGTATCATAGAGGATAGAGTGGGAATTCTGTGGCGTTCGAAAGGCCCAGCTGCAATTAAAAAAATTTGAAAGTGGATGTATCTTCTGTAACGCCATGGGCATTACAGGGTTAATGACAGTTGTGCCTGTACTGTGTTACCGATAACTTGTATTCTTTGCTTTTTCTCTCTCCCATTAACACTCTTCACTATCCATTCTCTCTATTACTTCCTGCCCAACGTTACATCAAAATTATATATGAAGGTAATTACCAATCGAATCAGTGTCTCTTGGCATCAGTGTTGCTTCGTATGGTTGCAGGAAAGTTTTCTCAACATTCGACCATATTCACGCGAATAATCATGTAAGAACAGGTGTTTCGAGTATAATGCCTTAGTGTACGTTCAATTTAGAGATTATCGCAATATCATACCCCTCAGTGCCGACTTCAGCGGCAATAAACCGTGATGTAACCACGGCGTTCACGAGGCATATATTGCACTATTGCAACAGATATACAACGCATACACGCGAACTTTACGGCTCCATCACAGCACTTGTGAATTTCCCGCGCGGAGTGTGCCGGCCAAGGGGACACATTATTGACACAATTATTTATAGGCACTCGGGGGGGGGGGTGGGAAGTCTAAGTGGAGAAAAATAATGGTGGAAAATACTTAAAAATATCTAGGTTACCGAAGGTTTGCACACGACATTGACCTGTTCCGTGAAAGCAACCGAAATTCGCAACGCATGCTTTCTCAATTGTGACCGGAAAGTATGGCTGCAGGCTTAAAAAAGTAAACCGAAAATATTCGAGGTATTGTAGAATCAGCATGGCGAGACACATGACTTTAATGTAGACAATGCAGTCTTGAAAACACTAGCAGAGTACGTATGCCTTGGGCAAGTCATAGCTGCTGATCCAAACCATGAACGGGAAATTAGCCATAGATTAAGGACGGACAGGGCTTCTCTTGTTAAGAATTCAGATATCAAGACTACTAAGCTTCCTCTTTTATTCAAAAAGCGTGTATTTCTTCAATGCATTCTTCCAGTAACGACTTGCGGGACAGGAACTTTGGGTCTCACCAAATGATTTTACAGGAAACTTTGATCGGCCCCACATGTTGTGAAGCACCGAATGCTAGGGGTCACACTGAGGGGCAGAAAACCAGCCGCATTCATTAGAGAACAGACAAAGGTGGAGGACATTCTACTTCAAATTAGGCGAAGGAAATGTGCCTCGGTGGGTCACGTGATGCCTATGAGGAAGAACAGTTGAACCATCCGCATAACAGAGTGGCTGCCGATTGACCTTAAACGCAATAGGCGACGGCAAGTAACTCGGTGGAGGGATTAGCTACTACAATTTTGGGGAAAGACTGGCTTAAGCTGCCACTCGGTTCGCATGGCTTGAGTTTGGAGAGGCTTTCGTACTGCAGCGGACACAACCTTGCTAATGATAACGATGACTATTGTTTCACTTCCGGTTACACTGCCCCAGCCGCAGTGTGTTATATAAGGGGAGCTCTTTGATGAGCACAAACATTTTTCCTCGAATATGTGTAATATAATTGCGAGGTTCTTTTTCGTATAGAACATCAGTGAAAATGTTTGTTATGCTGATATTTTTTGCCAAATACATTTTTTTGCGAATCCGCAGAAAAAACGAATTTCTATTTGATATTCTCAAAGAAAAACACTGTGAGGAGGTTTACTCTTGTCTGCTATGTTTTAAAATTTTTCTTGCCTTGCTGGCTGTAACAGAATCGGAAGGTTAAAGTGCTGAAAAGAACAAAATTTTTAATCATATGAAGGTCATGTCTACACCACCACGAAAGGAACGGTACAGGTGGTAGCAGACCCAGTGAAAACGCTGCCCTGCAGTTAACGCAAATAAACGCTCCTGCAGTTAACGCAAGCGCCTCGAGAGGGGTTAGCAGCACTATTCTGCCGTATCCAGTAACGCTGCAGTTAGAACACTGCTTTGAAGATGGTACAAACTCTCGTAGAGTGTTCAGGTAGTCTGACTCGAATGGAGTAACCAACTGCAACGAAATGAATTCGGACGCCAGTTTAGCCGAGCCACGCGCCACTCCCAACAACAGTATGTGCGCGTTTTCTGTTGGGAAGAGCGGCTGGTTTTTAGACAGGGGTAGCACTTTTCTGTGCACGACGTAGCAGCCAAATGCTCGAAAAAGGAGTAAAATATGAAACAAGAAGTGTTCTCCTCGGTAAAGTGCCCCGAACCTTTTGACGTTTTTGTTTGAGAGATCATTACAGACTCAATTTTGTTTGAAAGCTACGTTCTGTGTGAGTTTGGGGTGAAGATGTAAAGTCAGCTTTGAACTTCGGTAACATAGAGCTCTTATAATTTGTGTGTTTGCTGCATGCGCGTTCCAATCTAAACTAATCATACCTTAACAAAATTTGGCATGCAACGCCATACGTGTAAATCTATTTGTCGTATTTCGTTACTCAGCACTGCGACAGCGCTCTTCGCAACCGCTGACCGGGATCCTGAAGTTGCAAATTGCTCTTTGCCTCTAAAATTTGCTGGTGGTGCAGCTTTCGACGCAGCAAAATCATGGGGGGGGGGGGGGGGGGGCAGGCGATATAACAAAAGGTATAAAGGAGCTATTTTATTTGGTGTCATCCAGCAATGTCGTGCTATATGAACAATATATATTTTTTGACAGCACGAAAATGCATATTGTAATACACTACACCTCTCTGCTGTTGCCTTTGTCCCAGAACATATTTTTAAAGAGTAACTGTCCGAATAAAGTTTGCCCTCTTGTCGTCCGCGAACTTACTGAAAAAAAAAGTTCTGATGCACCTATTTTCTTGTTTTTCCTGATGCACCCTCACTGCAACGTTGTGCAGCCGAGTGTAATTGAGCGCCAACACGTGCCGCATGGGCGTGCATCGCATCCCGTAAATTGATGGGCATGGCGGGGTTGATACGTTTCCTGAACATTGGTGGGTGCAATTTTTGGTCGTCATTTCTGGGTCTGAGAGTTGTGCGGGCACTGCCTTGGGGAGGTCACGCATATTTGTCTACTCGGGAAGGAAGGGGAACGCAAGGGGGTACAAATTCCAAGCAGTGAGCAGCACGATGAACCATGGTGTAGCATCGAAATAGGCAACTGCATTACAGAGTTCTACTGGCAACTGATCCTTACGCCCCACCGAGCCTCACTCCCTGCAAAACGTATATCTACGAAGGATGCTGTGCACGCGTGAGGCGATTTCCACTTTCCCGAGAACGTCACAAACATCCTCAGCCTCAAGCCTAAGTTTGCCGTCTGCACTGCGTGGTGTGTCCTCTTCTGTCGTCTCGTCCTTGTAGCGCAAATTTCATGTCCAACATGCCAGACCAACTAGCCCGTCAGAATGCTTTAAGAAATGCTGATATGTTACAACATATAATAAAAGCCAGCATCTTTTTCTGCATCTTCCTTTACTTTGTTCAAATCTCCGTCGCTCTTTTTTGGTGGAGGTATGGGGAGGTTGTAATCACCTTTACAAAAATCTGTGCGCCTGTTCGTCACCTGTCAATCTGCAAGTAACTTAACCTCAGTAACCAGGCAGCGCTGGATTCGTTTCACGCTTTGAATTCACGAAGCAGTCGATCGGTACATAACATGTTAGGAAATTAAGTACCACGTACGGAGAAATGCCGTGCGTCCGAGGGACATTTTTGTTTATGACCGCTCTTTTATTTTGCTCAGATCTGACGCATCCATGACTTAAATACTGTTCGCACTATTTCCTATTCCTTTACCTTCGTATGCACATTAGGGTGCAAACACAAACAAAATCGGCTAAAAAAAAAGGTGCGAGCCTGCATTGTGATATTCATGCGTAATAGCCGCTGTATCCTGGATTGTTATGCACATGAATAGGCCATTTATGTTGAAAAAAGAAAAACTTAGCTGCTGTTGGCGTAGCGGAGTTCATGGTTCCGCGTTCGAGATTGCACGGCGGAGAGCCGCTTGTTTTGTCCGTAAGCTTTCGTCTTTTCCTTACCGAAGTGGGGATGTATATTTCCCTCGTGGCTTACCATATAACTCGTGCGTGCATACGTACGACTAATTATGCAGCATTTCATCGCCTGTCGGATATGCGTGAACGCTCCATACATGTCCTTACAAAAATGTTTGTTTAGTCTCATTAGAAATATTGTTGCATTGACTCAACAAACATTGCTGAGGATCCGAAGAATTTCTGTTGTGATTCTGTTTTTCTTGATTTCTTGAAAAGGCGTGCAAAAGCTTGATGGATTGCAGCACCTTTTGACGCAGGCTTTTTGGACGCTTCTGCCTGCTAATGTCAATGCGGATTCCTGCTAGTTGCCCTCTTCGCTTCTTTTTGAATACAATGCTTTAGGCAGCCACAAGGACTGTATCAAAACGTGCAGCAATTACCTACGTCCCACACATCAGTGAAGCTCTCGCACGCATTTTCAAGAAACGCCGTGCATACATGATGCATGTGTACACTAGCAAGCTGCGTTCAGACATTGGCAGCGTGAAAGACCCCCTCTCACGCTTCAAGTTTCCAGGTGTTGTTTATTAGCTTCCGTGCACTGAATGCAAATCAGTGTAGATTGGCGAAATGGGCAATCTGCATAGAAGATTAACGCAGAACTGGAACGAAGTGAACAAGGGCCATTGAAAAACAAGTGCACTGGCAGAGCACTGTGAGACGACGGGACACGTGGCCGACTAAAACAAGGCGAAATTACTGACAACTGAGTGCAATCTATCATCTGGATTACTCCTCGAGTCACTAATCGTTCAGACAACGCCCAACAGTATCAACATAATGGATGGCAATCTGCCCCATATTGATGCGAACTTATTGCGCCGCGTAATGCCGAATATATAGCTTCGTTTTCCACGCCAGATGCTCACTGTGAACTAACATCAAAACCTTAAATGGCTTTCTTGACTTGGTCAGTGACCTACGTTTCATTATTCCAATAATACTTTTACCTGCCTACACGGTATTCCCCCAAACACTGGACTACACTACATGAGCCATTGCCGTTCCTAACCTGCACCAGAGTATATAACCTTTCACTACTGCTGTGAGATAGACCCATAAACGCACTTCAATATGGCCTTTATATTTAGCTCTTGGATACGTATTGTATGGCTGTTATTATAATTTCACCTTTATTTTGCACCTGCTACAGCATCAGGTAATATTCCAAAGACACGGAAAAAACGGTGATTTAACACGCGAAAGCTACACTTGGGAAATGGGGAGCACTGTAGGGGAAGGCTTCGCATTAATTTTGACCACCTGGGTATTTTTTGTGCGCACCGAAATCTCAAAACATGGGTGTCTTCACGTGTTGCCTCCATCTTAAAAGAGGCCACACCAAGCGATATCTAACCGACATTCGAATCCACAGCACACCACCTTAGCCACTGCAGTGGGTTAAACATATGAAATAAAGCGACTTTTGGAGTACAAATGAAAATAATAATCACACGTCTCATTTTCGCAATCGATTTACCTTCTGAAATCTACCAGGAAATCCCCCTCCCTACCGGCATACCAAAACACCTTTGTTTCAAGAGGTAATCAGGCTGTTGTTAATGTTAAGTATTTACAATCCCAGACTTCCCACCGTTGAAGTCATGCACTTTGTTTTAGAGATAAGTGGTATAAGACATTTGCACCACCAGGAGTTAATTGTGTTAAGATCAGATTGGAAGCATTGACGGTAGTATTTGAAACAAATTGGGTGATAAATTAAAACATCGTCTGCAAATAGACCTACATGGGAGGATATGCAACATGGCAGATATACAGGACCAAGCAAACTGCCTGGGGGGAAACAAAAGTGGCCCGAGCAAAAGAAGTATATAGTTATTAGGAGAAGTAAACTGCATTCGAGAAGAATGAAAATCTTTCGCTCAAGTGAGGACATTAGGATGAAGTTTGAGAAGTATTCTGTAGTGTGCAATGCGATTGAATGCTTTAGAAAAAATTTGAGAAAAACTACTGCAGTTTGTAAGCGTGCGTCAATGGATCAATGCAGATCGTGAACAAATCCTGAAGATTGTGTTTCTCAATTAAACTCGCCGCGGTGGCTCAGTGGCTATGGCGTTGCCCTTCTGAGCACGAGGTCGCTGGTTCGATTCCCCGGCCGCGGCGGCCGCTTTTCTGATGGAGGCGAAAAGCAAAAACGCCCGTGTGTACGAGATTTCGGCGCACGTTAAAGATCCCCAGGTGGTCAAAATTAATCCGGAGCCCTCCACTACGGCGCGCCTCATCATCTGCGTTGCGTCGGCGCGTTAAACCCTACAATCAATCAATGTTTTTCGATTAACCATTGTGAAAACAGTTGTGATTTTTGAATGTGATATTGTGATATTATAAATAATTAGTTACTTGAGAGTGGATGAAATGTTCCCCGACATTGCATATGGTGCTTCTTAGGGTAATTTAATGGTGAAGTACCGTCTCCTCATTTAAAGATTGGTGCTCCCTCGACAATCCTCCAATCATTGAGAATAGTGCCTGTCATGAGAGACTGCGAAAAAAGTGCTGCCGGAATTCTACAGATTTCGGGATGTACTTTTCGGTTTAGTGTGATTAATACCAGTATGATCTGAAGTAGATAAATTTGTAAGTTTACTTAAAATGGAAAGTAGTTCCACACCAGTTTGTATTCCAAGTTCTAAAACCATATCGAAAGATACTAAATGTTTGCTTGGCTTGATTACATACGAATACTTGCTTCAAATTCAGTTTAATTTTTCTTCTTGCCCATTATACATCGGCCCCATATTCTCTTCAACATCTCTGCTAAGCAATGACACACACCAAACGCACTGCACTGCTTTATGAAAATGGTTCAAATAACCAGAGGCCACAGCACTGCTAACAGGTATACATCATGCAGGTTCCTCAACATGCAATAACTAACCTGAACGTACATAATCGGTGGGTGCACCTATATGGGAGCAGCGCCTGAACGGATGTGTCGAGCAAATGCGCTGGCTTCTGAACAGGTGGTCTAAGCGGCCAGATGATAGATGAAGGAATGACTACTCCTGCCGGCAAAGGGTACGGAGCACCAACGAAAGGCCAGGCAGTAGTTGTGTGCAGCAGGAGCCGTGTCGGTTGGCCAGGGGAGGCCCTGGCAAAGCCTTTGAAACTGGACTGAAAGGCAGCCGACCCAGGAAAGCCAGCAGCAGCAACTGCAGGTTCATAATCTGTGAGTATGCTGACACTTACACTTGTTGAAATACAAGAAACGCACACACAAAGCACGAATGCTTACATCAAATAGATTTTTAATCGTTTAAATACAGTAACCTCCAAGGCACTAATCAGAACATTCCCGTAACACCCAAAGTGAAATTTAGGTGACAGTAAGAATGTATTTATTAAACCCGCAGGTGCTGTTAGTGGGGTATGCATGATATATGCAAAGCACACTGCTAAGCTAATTTGCATGCAACGCATGCTAGCAGCCCATATGTATCCCTGGCTTTCAATCGGAACTGGTGTGGGATAGTTAAGGCTCCTCCATTTCAATGTCTGTTGCGTGAGTGCCTACAGCTTTCTTGTTAGTCTCTGTATGGTTTGCGGTTTTGCGAAAATGGGGACTTAATAATTCACTCAATTTTCTCCACTAATTTAAACAATACCTATGCCTCTGATATCGAGACCCAGACTTCCCGCGAGCTACTCTAACGGAATTGGCAGGCACCTCGTAGGAGCTGTGAAATCTCCCCCCCTACCCCGAGGCTATGCTAATTCCCTGCAAGGCCACATGCGCGCATTTCACCTTCAATTTCCACGTACGTGAATTCTATACCTCTATGAACTCTCCGACGGGCGTCGTCATATTCGTGCCGGACTCGTGAAGCTCGGCAACGTCAGACCTCGTGAAATTGCCGTACTCGCTCACTGGCGGGCGGCCCGAACCATCTCACTGTTTTCTGCCCTTTCAAACTATCTTCTCCCCTTTGCACTTTGAAAATTCTCATCTGTTTAACTACACCTCCTGCGTCCTCATCTCTTGCCTGCTTTTCTTCCAGCACCATTCCGCCGACACCCGGTCGACGCGTACGCTGTCGGAGTGCGTTGGCGAGCGAGTACGGCAATTTCAAGGCGTTGTTGCCGAGCTTCAGAAGAACGATACGCATATCGCGGCCGGAAGACCGTGAGGCGTACGGTCGCAACGGTGGCAGCCGTTCTGGCGAGCGCAATAGCTGCGCAGCGCACTGCACGGAATTCGGTAGGAAGTGGGGGGGGGGGGGGGTAATTCCCAACACCTATGAGACGCCAGCCACGGAATCAAGTGTTTTCCTTTTCGCATGTACTTTGAGGGAACCGTTCATGTTATTTCTTGGTATACCGCGGGTATTCACGAAGGAGGACTAATCACAGCGTCGTGCCACTCACGCGAAATTGCGACGGCGATCTGCAGCCGTAAAGGCACTGTTTGAGAGACACATAAACAAACGGCCCTGTGGTTAAGAGCCTTGCGTGATGTGAAATAATTAGCAGCCGTGTACTACAGCGCGAGCATCGTAGTCAAGGTATTGCTTAAACGTAAATTGATGCTGACTTCTGCGGAAATGGTGGACTCGGCGCCAAACAAGTATGCTAAATCACGTAGGCTGTCAGAGCAAATGAGATTGGGGTCTAGTGAACCACTAACCCATAAGCACCAGAACTTGTTCCAACCAAATACAGAATAATAAAAATGCGTACTTACACGAGGAAAAACAATGTTTCCAGAGTACATTTCTCCTTCACTGTCGCCTTCATCTCGCGGGCACCTACACGCTTTGTTCGGACGCAATGTCATCCAATTTTGGCGCGCAGCATTTTATGCGGCGATGACCGTTCTTCCCGGGTCCCCATGTTCAACACACGCGTAGGTTGGAAGGGTAGACATCACCCATAAAGCTTTTATAGATATTATTTAAGCTTGAAATAGATAAAACTGAACAAATCGCACCAGCAACCACTCGGTACAAAACGCCTGAACAAACACACAAAAAGTGAAAGATAGTTCCCAGACTTCAATAGCATCACGTCTATGTTTGACAGAAATCGTGTTAGTACCGTAATATTGGTAATTATCGTTCTGCTTTCAAAGTATGAAATGTGTTTATAACTTTAATTGGAGGTTTTTAAACGCAAAAGTGAATACACATAAAGTAACTGACATATATACTGATATTGTGAAGAAGTTTTGACGATATGGGGTTTGTTTTCACGGCGGGCTTCTCAAAAAGAGAAGGTGCGAGAAAACAAGCTACATTGGGTTTAGGACGAGGGTGGTAAATGTCGGTGTGAAAAAAAGCAAGGATTAGGCGCTTACCCTGGTCTTAAAAAAAGAGCTATTGAAACCCTCACCGGAAAAAAACGCGAGGATTCACGCGGAATCGAACCATGGGCCTACAAAAGAGTAAGCGGACGCGTTACCACTCAGCCATCTCGGTGGGCGGTCTGGCACCGTACACTTACGTAAGTTGTCAACGAATATTGTCGCTTGTGTCCAGTTTATGCAGCATTTTTGAAACTCTGGCTGCGCTAACGCTTCTTTCTCACGCACCGATCTTGCAGACGAGGCCACATGGCTAGCGCTGTAAGCCATTGAGCCAAAGCTCCCTTATTTTACTCAAGAAAAGCTATCGCAAGCCAACCCGACCTTTTCTGCGCAAGCCACGGTAGCCACGAATGAAATGGAATGTGCCGTTATAATTCTGGCGTTGATAACGCTTGTTTTTCCGGCATCGTCTTGCAGGCAAGCAACGTCGCGCTAATACTACAAGCGATGTCACTCCTGGTATGTCAGGCGCATCAAACCCGTCGTGTAAAACGACTGCTAACAGTGCAAAATCCTCTGAGTTTGTAACAAGTGGGGATAATGCAAGGCAATATTAGAAAGCGACCGACGCGTGCGGTGGCGGCGACGTAATAGGTAGAGCAAACAGGTACTGTGGACGGCAGCGACGAGCGAAAAACAATTTACACGGGCCGCCCCCGGTGGCCTGCACAAAAAAGGACGATAGAACTCCTGTATAAACGCCCACGAAGAAAGCTGTACCACTGATTCAGTTGTTGACGAAGACCAACCTTGGCTGCAGCAACAAATGATTGTGCTTGCCGTAGTATGAGTCAAAGCATATCTAGACATTGTTATGTTATCGTCCGTCTGATTGTTACTTACTGAAGGGAAAAATCAGAACACAAACGTTTACCTCTCGCGTCTATGCCAGACATAGACGCTGGTGTTTAGGCCCTAAAAACGACCTTCAGATCGTCTGTCGGTTCTGTCTGATGGCGAGCTCGCGCCGCTGATTACCAACAAGGCATCTGTTGGCGTTCACTGATCGTGTGGGCGAGCCGCTAAACGCCATCACGGTTAAACTCCCTGTTGGAAGAATACGTTGTTGGGAGGATAGAGTGCCCACAGAGCTTCTTATTGGCCCCACAAGCGCCATCAAGGTTAAACTCCCTGTTGGAAGACTAGGCTATTGGGACGATAGAGTGCCGACAGAACTTCTGGTTGGCCCCACAGGCGTGCTGTCAGCCCAACAAGAAAGTCTTGTTGGGCATTTTGTCCGGGGCGTTCGCGTTTGTGACAGCCATCTATATTACATGTTCCTTCGAATCACCCCAACTTTATACGATGTACACACATAGAGACTAATAGGTTTGCCTGGGAAAACATCGTTATGGTTGCAAAAAAAAATAAAACTTCATATTTATTAGATCCACCCAGCCGAATTGTAGGTTTGCGTCTTGTATGAATAGCAATAAATTGAAACATTTTTGGCAATGTCGATGTTGAACTGCTAGTCTAGAGAGCCTAGGATTATTCACAAGAGTGAAAGCTAACCGACCATTTACGACGATGTACCGCCATCACATACGGCCAAGAGAAGGCAGCATACCCGCATTTTATAACGGCCGTTAAGATGACGCGCGAGCTCATGGGGAATGAGGAAAACAGGAATAAGACTCTATTGCTGCGCTTTTCTTCAGTTCTGTAATTTTCATACGCGCAGCACACACTGGTGGCTCACTGAGGAATGAAGACAGAGGTGCTTCAAGAAAGTAGGATTTAAATGGTGCACATGCTGTTAAGGCACGGCGACAGTACCCCCCAAAGAGCATGTTTTCCTTCCACTCGAGGTATTGTCCCTAAGCAAACTTGCTCTATTTTGCCGCTGAGGTCGTCATAAGACCATTGCAAACCTTGAGAAAGTGGAGTGGTGGCGACTGCTAAACCACCATTGCCATATCTAAAGATAACTAAGGCACTTGTCCTAAGCCTACAGTAGGAAACAATATATGGAATCAACCTGCACCAATCTTCTGAAAAAAAGAGAACGTTTTCTTCACATGTAAGGCCTATCAACCAATGAAAAAAATACAAAACTTTGGTATAAATAATAATTAGATGCGGGAAAAGCAGGCTACGTTTTCTACTGTGTGGGGGTGACAAAGAAAACGGCAACATTTTACGGAAGCTTCGTACCTCGGTCTGTACATTTGTCGCATAAAAGCTTTTTTGAAGCTTCAAACCAAAAGCACGTCTTGCCAACTACCCTTTCGGTTTGCTGTTTCTTATAAAAAATTTCTATCTCTATATATGTACGCCATTATCAATCGCATTTTCCCTTAACTGATTCATTTATTTTTGGTTCGCATCTCTTTGGCCATTCTGCCTCTTGTCTATTTGAAGCATAGTGTCGTCTATAAAGAATTAGTGTTCTCTTGTGGAATCAAGAAATAAGTGTCTATGGCGTCTCTATCAGTAGTTGTATGACTTTCTCTGCATAGACAAATGCAGCAAAATTCGAAATTATTTGAATACATTGTGAACAGAAACGATGATAACGAATCAGAATTTACCGCTTCACAATTGAAGCTTGTACTTCTCATATTGAATGCAGGAAACTTGAACGCTACACTGACGGCTCGTTTCCACAAGCGGCACAAAGAAGACCTGTATTTACCACGTGGTCAAGCAAATGTCGTGACAGGTGCACCGCAATCCTTCGCGCTCCCTTGGAACAACACTCATGTAGCGGTACCGTTTTAGCTTCCGGGCACTGCCTCAGCCTCCCTTCATGATGTCTAGCTGCTCCTTTTCATTGGAATCCGACCATAACACTTCTTATGAGGCGTTAGGTTAGGTTTTAGGTAAAGTAATACAAGCTTTTTTTTATTTTAAAAAGGTAATAAACATTTCTGGCATAGGATGCGGGAGTACAAACAATCTATTTCTGAATAAACCCATAGCCGTTTTCTCGCCTCATCGTTACGGTTACAACGTCTATTCACTCCATATCGCGGTGTCGTCCTGTAAAAAAATTGATTTAATTAGGTTATTAGCTTGACATTTTAGTTGACCATTAGTTTCATTGCAGGTAGTCGATAAACCTTGCGTGATTTATGATAGAAACTAAAATTTTCTGTTGCAAATGTTCGTTTATTAACATTGTTAAGGAAGATGATGATATGCATTGGCAGCGTGTATTTAGTTGATGATCGTATAGTGAATTCCAATGTACGCCGAGAGCACCTGGTGCTCGCACCACTGTCTCAAATACCCCTGTTTCAATATCAAGTGCTGCCTAATCGACCTCCCGGGATTCATGTTATGCAAGCCGGCGTGTACTTTCACAGCTGAACAAAGTCGTTTTGGACCACAATAACATCAGGTTTTTCCTCATAAGTCCCCGCTCGTACGTATTTTTATGCAAATGTTTCTGGTATACACTCTCCCCTTGGCAAAATCACGAGCGCTGCTTGTGGCTTACTTTGGGTCTGATGTGACATGTTTAAGGTTGAAACTTTTGTGGGATGCTGCTTTCCTGTTTTGTTTTACCCGGTATGGTTAGGCTGTTTAAGGAAAATATGTCAATTTTTTGTGTCCCTAAACAAAAAGGGCATGGCGCTCCCAGCGATTGTTTTCTATTCGGGGAACTTCAGCCTAGAGTCGTTTTTGGAAAATAACATTCCAAGACCAAATTCGGAGTTACGAATGACGTGAATAATAATAGTATTCCCAATTAGAAGTACCGAGTAAACCCGGAAACGTCATATTGTCAACACTTTTTGGAATCTTGCAACATTTCTAGGCTGATAGCACTGAAGCAAATTACCTGCATAAAATAAAGAAGCTCGGGCCAAAAAATGCGTTGCACCCCTGTTTTATTATAAAACACGTTCTGTTTGTGGCTGAATATATTATTACTTGGCGTGACATGACATATAAAAGAACCAAGGCTGTTACTTTATGTGGAAAAATGTTTACGTTCCTGGTAGTTCTCTGCATCGTGTATGGAATTTAGGTATCCATTATCACTCTAAGGTAAAGTTTCCAATAACAAGAGCAAACCAGCAGATATGACAAAAACATCACACTTAGTCCTAGCATACCCTACATCCCGTACAACCTTTACGCATGGGTCTTACTGAAGTAAATTATATAGATATTAACTTCAGCTATTAGAAAGAAAATTTGGAAGGTTCGACAATGTTGAGATCGGCGGAAACTTTTTCCTGGGTACTGCTGCCATACCCACCGCTATCAGATGTGGGAGACCATTCCAGTAGCAGCTGGTGTATTGTTAGTCAAACAAAGTGCAAGAGGGCCTTAGAAAAACACAGTCTGTTATAAAACAAACTTGAAAAGTATTCGAAACATTCTACCCAATGCGTACGTTTTACGGGTGTTAGAGAAAAGATTTAGATATGGTAGAATAAATTCCTTGTCAAGAAATGCGCCGCATACGAAAATGGGGGATTTGCTACTCTTACAAGATTTGTTGCGAAGTACCACAATTCAAATTCGTGCACTGGTTTTATTCTTGTTTTTTCGCAGAGTTAGCTTATTTTTAGTCCTGCGCAGGTGGTTTCCCTCGACGCAAAACAGAAAAAGACAACAGGGGACATGCGATAACGTTCCATAGGCATGGGGCACCTGGTATGCCGCCAATCGGTATCGCTCTTTTCAATAAAAAGAGTAGCGCATATCAGCTACCGACAACGGTAGAGACACCGCTTCCCTGCGGCGATACAGTGTCTATTGAGAGTTCGGCCTTCTCGTTGGAGCTTGTGTTTGTTCCTGGGCTCCTAAGGCGGCCCTGAAATAGGGATGGGATAGGATTTTTCAGAAGAGACATTAGCGCGTTTTAGCTGGCCATTTTTTAGATCAAGCGCGCTCCGATGGCAAGCGGGAGCGCATTTGTACATACATGACGCGCTTCGGAGCAACGGCTTGGCTCCGGTTGCGCTCACCAGGCGGCCGGTACCGGGGCGGGCTGTCAAAAACGGTCAGCTAAAACTCTCTGTTAACCAGACCGTATAGACCTTTCGCTTATAGTCGCCGCTTATGCACGCTCTACCAATAGAAATTTTATCGGTGCAGTCACACACCCTCCATAGATAGTCGCCGGCTCGAGTGGTGGTGTCCCCCCTCCGGCTAGAGGAACAAGGAGCACACTCGTCAAAGCGAAATAAATTGAATATGCGAAGTGTTTTTATTAGGCGAACCGTGCCCAGTTTCGACACATAGAACACGAATTTGCTGGAATGGGAGCTGCTTGGCGGACATACGTGTTGGGAACTCCTCAATGGAGGAGGGGTACAGCCATGTTAGGATATATGGTCGCAGAATATGTACCCGTTTTTCAGGTGGCGAAGAGCCGTCGTAAGTAGGCGCATTTGTCACGAATGTACCTCCCTTAAAACGAAGTATCTGGCGGTCAATACCACGTTTGTGCTAATGGTAGTATGCAACTCTCCCACGCTTCCTCCTTTTCGTCCTTCACGCCTTCCTCGTGTACGCTTCTCTATGAAATGGCTGCCAGTTACAGTCGTGTGTCATGTGAGCTCTAGTGTCGTCAACATTTTTAAGTTTTTGATAACGTGCAGCCACTCGAATGAAGGCGATGTGCTCGCCCACCAATCGACGCTCGTTTTTAACTTTGTATAACCAACCTGGATTAAAGTGCGACACACTTCAAGGTCTCCTCCCAGTAACGATCTTCGAACCGATAGAGCGCGCCAGTGAACTAACGCGAAGCCTGAATGTAGTGATCGCAAACAGAGTGCTTCGCCATTGAAAGCAAAGAGATTCTTCCTCTGCGAGCCGGTTCGAGGTATATATTACATATTTTTTTATTGTAGCCAATATTTTCGGTGGCCTGCCGTACATGATTGTCAAATTAAACTCATTGTTTCCCACGTCCCTGTTCTTGCAATTCACCGCCTGTAGAGGCACGCGTAGTGCGTGAGAGAGGGCGTCATGCCCGGAACGTCATTGGGAAGGATGAACGGTGTGAAAGCAACACGGTTGTCACCAGTTTGAGTCTCACTTCTGCGGGCTTAGGTGGAGAGCAGAATAAACACTTTCCGCACTGTGAACAGCGATGTATAAGGATGCAATCAAGGTTACGTACTTTTTAACCGTGTATTCGTGGCTCATCATTTTGCGGGAGAAACTGAAGTTTGGCGAGCGAGCACCAGAGAGCCGATTTTCCGGAGAAGTACAAGCTGTGCCTCCCGCGCCGTACGTACGTGTTGGATGACCACCGCGTGCATGGGCCGCTCGCATTGGTTTAACTGGGGAGGTACAGGATCGGGACGCCGTAGCGGGAGGTCGACAGATGATGTCTATGGCCTAGGCGGGTGGAAATTCATCCAGCAGGTGTTATTTGCGGGAGCATTCACACCACCCGTGGCGACGTTTGAATGGCGGCGCAGAGCGATTATAAAAAAAAACAAGTTGTGTTTTAAATTGCGGAGGCTACAGTTTTGGAAGAGGCGCAAGGTTGTGGAGATCTTCTGATTAATACAGATTCGACTTTCGAATCCATCTTAATCATGTACGGACAGAAGGATCTACATATGGTGCTGTGTTATTTACCTCACGGCGCTCCCTGAATTTCGCTCCGCTTTACTGCACTAGAGAAGTCGTTGACGTAATTCTGTACCGCCGAACACCTACATGCACAGATCGAACGTTCTTGCCGTGCAAAGATTCGTATGAACGTTTCAGGTCCATATCAATTATTAAAACACATGTTTCTGACTACAACAGTAAATGACGAACTTCACAGTACTAATGACAAATTGTGATAGATTTATCACAAAGACTGAATGTAGGCTTCTGGGGATCTACAAAACTGAAAATTGTAAAAAAAATTTAAAATTTCAAACAAGTTGTTTTATTGTGCTCATATGTCTTGATAAGCAAGCATAAAACAAACGTTTTGTGTACTCAATTTTTTTCAGTTTTTTTCATTGCTAAACTAAAGGTATTTTTAAGTTTATGTCAGATATATAATTTTTTTTTTATTACCGCAAATTTTGTGCAATGATGATCATTCAGCAATTATAGCAGCAAAAAACAGGAATTACCCAACAGTGCTATTATCGTAAACACAATATATCACCCACATCAATGGTTCGCAGGCTGATTCCTGGTGATCAATTGGCCGCGCCCTTCACAACATGCGCTGTCACGTGAATTTCAACAGGCGAAGCTCATGTCCCTCGTTCCCCATAGTGTGCAGTTTCAGTTTCGCCCCCCCCCCCCCCCACTACTTTTCAAGAAGGGGAGCAGCTTTTCCCTTGGTCGGTGGGCGGTCGTTCCTAATTTCTCAGAACACAGTTGCGCCGTTGATTCTTGACTTTCTGGTGCTCGCTACTGTGTGCAGAGCTGGACCTGGCGATAATAATTTGTACCCCACGCCTATCATAAACATTGAAAGCATAGCGCATGTTGACAACTCAGTAGCCAATCGTGCACGCAAAACATCCGTTTTGGAAAATCAGGAATTCGGAGATCGACGCAAAAAATGTTAGGAAGCAGACAGAAACGATCGCGCTTAACCAAATATGATTTCAGAGTTTTGGCGTAAATCCAGCAAAATATATGAAATGACCTTTACTCTAATAGCAAAGGCACTTTTTACCTGGTGGTATTCGAATATAAAGTAAATTGGCCTTATTTAAACAAAATACAGGGTTTCCCTGGTCGTAGAGACAAAAAAATGTTTTGTTTTGGCAACCTCGGAGAAACTAACGCTATAACCTGCCACTTCTTTAATATGGGTAGTTCCAACGAATCCTATGAATACTCTCTGAAATAAAAAATACAAGAAATTGTTTTGTGGGACCTTATGCCGTTGAAAATTGATTTCTAATCATTTTTTTCCCTGGAAGGGAAAGGTTATATAAACGATTGGCCAATGCGTTGAGAATCACATCGGGAAAACATTGTTTGGCGGCAGATGTCGTCATCCCGAAATTGCTGCAGCATCGATACCTGAGTCATCCTCAGCCTCAGCCTTTGGGAAAGCAGAAACGATCACGGAAAAGAACGGCAAATTTTTACATGTTCGGCACGTTTGAAAGCAGTCTGCCAAGTAAAAAATCGACCGCTCAAAATTATGTAGCGTTCCAAGATGGGTGCTGTCACAAATGTATAGTTCAGTAAGTTGCGAGTGTTCGGGTTTTTATGTGCGTCTAAAATTAGGGAAATTAAAAGAGTGCTGTTTAAGTGCATGTAACTGGGTACTAAAGCTGAAGACTGCCTTTTGGCTCATTGGAAGCCAACCATAACACTCTTTATGCGGCTTTCCGTTAAGTATCAGGTAAAGTAACGCAAGCTATTTTGTTTTAAAAAACGTAATAAACATTTCTAACATATCACGCGGGTGTACACGCAATCTATTTCTCAATTAATACGTAGCCGTTTTCTCGCCGCAGCGTTCCGGTTACAACGTCTATTCACTCCATGTCACGGGGTTGTCCTGTAAAAAAGTACATTCATGTAGGCTATCGGCTCAACATCTAGAGTTGACCGTCAGTTCCAGTGCAGGTAGTGGACAAACTTCCCGCTATTTATAATAGAACTTTGCATTTTCTGTGGTCTGTTTTTAATAATATTGTTAAGGAAGACGATAATACGCATGGGCAGCGTGAATTATTTATCGTATAGTGAATTCCAATGTACGCCGAGAGAACCTAGGGCTTGGGCCACTGTCTCAAATACAAATGTTTCAATCACAAGTGCAGTTTAAGTCACTCTCCCTTGATTTATCTTGCGCAAGCCGGCGTGTACCTAAGAAAACCTGCCTAAAACGTCTTAGACAGCCATTATATAAGGTTGACGTCATCGTAAGGCCCCGCTCGCACGCAATTTTGCGCTAATGATTGCGTTTAGACTCTTCCCTTGGTATAATCACGAGCGCTTCTTGTGGCTACCCTGGGTGTGATGGTACAGGCTTTAGGGTGAAATTTTGTAGGCTGCTGATTGCCTGTTTTGGCTTACCCGATACAGTTAGGCAGTTTATCGTAATAGATATATATATATATATCTATAGATATATATATCTACATATATATATATATATATATACTATATATATATATATCGTATATATATATATATATATATATATATATATATATATATATATATAGCGAATCACAAAATGGGAAATAAATGGGCTCCGTGAAAATAAGACAGAAAATAAGGGTTGGCAGTCAAGAAAACCTCGGAAAGCAAAGGGGAGGTTGTGGTGGGTCATAGAAAGAGATGAAGAATTTTTTGAGTCGAAAAGAAAGTGGTGAAGAAATGCCCGCCGGGTGGGATCCGAACCCACGACCTCCGGAATACCGGTCTGGTGCGATATATATATCTGTTTATGGTCCCTAAACAAAAAGGGCACGGCGCTCCTAGCGATTGTTTTCTATCCCGGGAACTTCAGACGAGAGTCGCTATTGAAAAATAACAAATTGAGACCGAATTCACAGTTACAGATGTCATGTATAATAATAGTATTTCCAATGAGAAGTACCGAGTAAATCCGCAAACCTCATATTGTCAAAATTAATTGGGAGCCTGCAAGAATTCTTGGATTATATCACTTCTCGTACCGGGGTACTTGCACCCGGCTGGGGTTTCGCAGAAAGGCACTGCGCACCTTTAACCACACCTTTACTGGGAGTCCCGTTACGTCGAGGTCTACTCCTCAGCCAAGACGGCTGAGCACACCTAGCCCCGCAGAGTCCGCCATTTTCGAATCACGCTGTTCTCGCACCACATCTTCATCCTGACCCGCCACATGTCCATCCCCTGGGATTGTCCCCCGGCACTATTGCCGGGTTACCACACTCTCCCATTCCGCCCCCCCCCTCTGAAGAAAAGGCCGACACAGACAGTCCTCGAGCCAGCTTAGAATGGAGCAAGTGTAACCCAAGGCATCGGCATCGGACCCTCAAGATGACACCAAAGTCCACGAAACAGCTGTGAAAAGCAAGATTGAAACTCGAGACACCCTCCGAGACAGTAGCAATAGCATCCGACCTGCCCAGGTACGGCCATAGACGCCGCTGGATCACTGGCGCCACTGGAGGAATCCCAAAAACCAATGAGGCTGTTTCCAGCAGCCCCAGAGGGAGGAGATAGGGCCTCCCGGCCAGAGGGACGTAGCGCCAGTGTGGACCCGAGAGCACCACCGAAAAGTCCGGTTCAAGGCCCACAGCACACATGCCAAGGCAGCGCATTGGAGAGGAGAGAGCAGGGACGGCGGGGAGCAAGTGCCGTGAAGCCTCAAGGCCAGGGAGTGAGGAGGTCAGGATGCCATCGGCTCATGGACAGCGCGCATGTCGATGTGGCAGTGGTGAAAGTCCTCCAAACGGTGCGGCGCTGAATGCGGGCGCAGCCGGAGCGAATGTCAAAACGGATTCTGGTCGCGAGAGAAGGATAAATTACCGCCCGGAAACAAACAATTCTAGCGGGGAATAAAAATTAAAACTGAAGAAGCGCATCCCGTGGGACTGATGAAGGGTCAAATTAAGTGCTAACAAAAGGTAAACAAAAACAAAAAAACTAGAAAGGTAACTGTAAAAACACCCCATAGATAGTTAACTTGACATGTGCCCAGACGCCATTGATAAAGAACAGGCGTTTCGGCCAAAAGCAGATCAGTCCCAATAGTACTGGTTTTGGTCGGCTATATTAACCGGGCCTGCATATTCACCTGTCCCGTTGTTGCGTGAAGGATACGTTATGAAAAACAGCTTCTGGCTTACGGTAAAAGGGCCCTACCATGTAGGGGCTAGCGACCGGGCAAGTTTGCGTGAAGAGTCACTAAGCGGATGAGTGCGCCGAAGAAGCCCATCGCCAACCGCAAACTGAACACCTCGACGACCCCGTTTATGCTGCTCCGCCTGCTGGAGACGAGCAACGTCAAGCTGCTCCCGGGTAGCCTGTATTGCGTCACGCACGCGCTCGCGGGCGGCCACAGCACGGGGCGACAGACCAGAAGCCGCCTCGATTTCTGGAAGTGTCCTGTCAAGAGGAAATATCATCTCCTTACCGAAATTCATATAAGCCGCCGTAAACCGGTTGAACGATTCACCGTTGTGTGAGAGGCAAATGCAATCTCAGGCAGCTCAGCATCCCAATCCCTGTGTTGCTCCGTATGAGCAATTAGCATCGACTTGTGGTTGCGATTACCACGGTCATTTATGCTTGCCTGATGGTGATTGGTCACAGTGGCAAAGGACCGATGTAATTGGAGAATAATGGGAGAGGCCTTTGCCCTGCAGTGGGCGTAGATAGGCTGGTGGTGATGATGATGATGATGATGATGATATGTGTTCGTACGTTTGTGCTTCCCGCCTACAGCTCGGCAGTTGTCCTCAAAAAACTTGCTCGTTAAATACGTAGCATTATCCGTTATGCGCGGTGCGGGGGAACCAAAAGCGCGAAAACACTTCCATTAGGCACCTCCATACATTCACTGGATTGACGGTACGTAGCGAGAACTGCTCAACCCACTTGTGAAATGGTCCGTAAACACAAACAAATAACAATTACCAAGTGGGCTGGGGTGTAAGGGCCCATGATATCGCAACCAACGATTTGCCAGGGGCTCTTATTCTCAACAGACTGCATCGATCAGGGAGGGCAACCGACTCAGGGTTTCGCTGTCTGGCACACGTAACAGCTCCTCGCATACCTCAGCACATCCTGCCTTATTCCCGGCCACTTGACAGTCCGACATAAATTCTCATACGTTTTTCTGTCAGGGCTGTGTCCACCCAGTGCTGAATCATGAAAGTGACGGATGAAAGCCCTCCAACGCTTGCGCGGTAGAACAGCGCGGAATGGTAATTAGCTTCATCATCTTCCTGCGGGATATACCGTAGCAGGAGGAGAGCGCCCTGTGCCCCGAAGTGCTCAATGATCTTACTGATGAGTCCGTCGGCACGTTGCGCCGCGAGAGGATCTTCCCTGCTCACCAGCGTAACCCAGCGTGCATCAGCATCCACTGCAGCCACCAGCGCCGGCGCTTCCGCGTCCGAGATGACAGCAGGGGCGCGCGTGATAGCGTGTCAGTGACTTGGATCTGTGAACCCTTCCTGTGATGGATGGTAAAATCGTACCGCTGAAGCGCAAGCACCCAGCGCGTAAGACGACCAACAGGGTTCTGCAAACGCTGCCGCCACGTAATGCCATGTGGTCTGCCTGTATCGTAAAAAGAGGCACCATCAAGGTACATGTCAAATTCCTTTAGTGCAAACACGATTGCTAGACACCCTGTTTTGTGACCGTGTAAGCCGGAGTGAGCGTATGGCTAGCAGGCGCGACCGGGCGGAGAACGCCATTAAACACCTGCAGCAGCACTGCGCCCAGTCCATAGTCGCTAGCATCGGTCTGCAAGACAAACTCTTTTTAGGGTCCGGTATCCTTAACGCCGCTGTTTCCGCGATTGCGCGAGACAGTGCTTCAATAGCTTGCTGTTCAGCCACCTCCAGTTGCCACTTCACGCCTTTCCGTAGAAGCTAGTGCAGCGGACGTGGCAGCTCTGTACAATAAGGGATGAAGCTACGGTAAAAGGCTATCGTGCACAAGAAGCGCTGCAAGTTCTTTACGTCACGCGGGCAGGTATGCTCTATGATTCCCTTCAGAGTGGCATCGTCAGGACGAAGCTCTCCGTTGTCTATAACAAAGCCGAACAAGTCAACATTGTTTGACGCGAGTTGAACCTTTTTGGGATTGATGGTGAGACCGGCGCGTATCATGTGGTCAAGCACGTCTCTGAGATGCACGAGATGCTCCTCAAAGGTACGCGAAAAGACGACGACGTCATCCATATAGGCCATTGCGTACATATAACGTACATCGTCAAGGACGATGTCCATGAGTTTTCTAAACGAGCTCGGGGAGTTCTTCAGCCAAAACGGCATGCGGACGAACTCGAAAGGACCCCTGTAGCATGTAAATTCTGTTCCAGAAATATCATCAGGGTGAATTGCAATTTCCAAAAGCCGTGTGAGCAATCTAGAGTGGTAAACACGTGTGCACCACCAAGCGAGGAAAGGCTGGATTTTACGGCATGGATCGGATAAGCGTCTTTCACAGTTACGTCGTTGAGGTGACGGTAGTCCACGAAGAGACGCCCACTGCCGCCTTTTTTGGCGCCAACACGGCCGGAGATGCATAGCCGCTCTGCGACGGCCGCACAACCCGCGTTTTCAGCATCTCCTCGAGGGCGACGTCCAGTTTTGCCTCCTTCTGGATGCTGAGCGGCAGTGGATTGCAGCTCCGAAGAGGGGCATCTCCCGTGTCAATGCGATGTTGAAGGACGGTTGTCCGCCCAGGGGCCTCGGTCGGTTAACATTTCAGCAAACGGCTCCAGCACAATGGCGAGCTGCTCCCTCTCATAGTCACTGCAACGACACTCCTCAAGCAACTGCCTGATTCTCTCAGGCAACACCGATTTTGTTCCGTCTGCAGCTGACCTTGAAACGGCACAGGTATGCATTGACGCCACAAAAGCTATCAATTCTGCGTCATTGCGCAATCTGTAACCACCACCCGCCAAGTGAAGCAGGAGGCCCTCGCTAAAAATGAAATCTCTGCCCAGAATGATGGGCACCGCTAAGGCAGGGTAGTACGTAAAGCGCTGCCCTCACCTTCTTCTTGCGTAAGAAATGTGCAAGCGCACAGCCTCAAGTGCTTCAATAACAGCACCATTGGCCATTTCTAACCGGGTGCTGCCTTTGCGCAACTTGACACCACGTACTCGGCTGAGTTAAAAGACTGCATCTCCAAAAAGTGACAAACTACCACCTGTGTCAACCAATGCGTCAACATCCTTTCCAGCCACGTTAACAGAAACATGCGGTCATATGGGCTGTACGCGCGCCTCAACACGGCAAGCAGTGGATAAAAAACGCCAGTCCTCGCCTCCACACCGATTTTGCGGCCCTCGGCGACGGGTTAGTCACCATCATTGCCTCGAGCAGCATTCCCTAATCTCGATGGCTGTTTGTATTTCGGCGACCAGCCGTCACACGGGGAGACTCACGACGGACGTGTCCTGGCGGTCCACATTGGTAACAGCTGCCACCTTTATTTCCGTCAGGCACGTAGCCTCCCGACCCTCCTGTGTCGACAACTGGACGAGAAAGACCTCTGGAGTTCTGGGGATTTTGTTGCCGACCCCAAATAGAGAGACTCAGGTTGGGGAGCGGTGAGCCTGCCAGTAAACACAGGCGCCCTGGCTCGAACCACTGCGGGGAGTTCTCCCCATGGGCTGCACCATCTAGTGGTCTTCCGCTCTCCAACTCCCTGCCGCCAAGGCCTGAAGGATCTAGTGCACGGGGGAAATTCAAGCCCCCCGTGGCCGTACGCGGCTGTGGACCTCGCTCTAGAGAAGTCTCAAGGGTGTCTCGCCATGAAAAAGCTGTTTCGATAGCTTTCCCCACTGGCGGAGGGGGTACATAATTCAGCTCCGATATGAGAGCCTCCTCTAATGACCGGGCTTATCGTGCCATCTCCTCCAGGCTCAAGTACGCGCGACCGTGTAAGTAAGGTCGGAAGCGCCGGTGGCATCGTCGTAATACGTGTCACACCATTTCTGCGTCAGACGCAACCGGGATAGCTCGCTTGAAGAGCTCCTGGATTTTTTTTCTTTTATTTATATATTTATTTAATTTTTGCTTGTCCCGCTGTCTTGCTGCCCTGTGTGTCTAATGGACTTTGGGGTTGGTGAAATTGCCTGCGAGCAACTTTTCCCAAACTCGCCCGTACTGTTTTTGTTAACTTTACGAAAAATAAAGTCATTCATTCATTCATAGTGATATTCTTATTCATTATCATATTCATATATATTCATATTCATAGCTCGAATGTATTCGAGAAAGCCCTCGCAGGGGTACTGCGTACGTGCTTCCAACTCACGGCAGATGCGGTAGTCGTAGTCGGGAGACAGCAATTCCTCGCGGAAGCGCGCCACGAATTCGACCCAGGGCGCGAACGGAGCCTGCAGGCGCCACCAGCAAATGGCGGATCCCTCCAGAGCAACCGGCAGGACGCGGGCCAGGACGAACTCGTCCGAGGCACCCGACGCCGCCTTGTATACGGTGAAATCGCAAAGGAAGTGCGACACTGTCTTGCGGTCATGGTAGCCCGCGAACCGTGGCACCACACGGTTCGGCTGAAACGATGGCCCCCGCTCGGACCCACCGCGTTATAGCCAGAGACCTGCCAGCCGGTTCGTAAGGTTCTCGCAGAGGTCCATGATTGGGTAGAGCACGCCAATGAGCCCAGTGGAGTCCGCATTACTTGCGGGCTCGCACGGAGCAACTAAAGGGCTCCGTCGAGTAGCGGCTCCACGGCCAGACAAGTCCCTGGGAAGAAATGCTCTCCCACGCCGCGTAGTTAATACAGGAACAAACATGTCTACAAACAACCCCAGCCACAAAAAGGTGCCTCAAAATACGAGGACAACCAAAAATCGCGGCGGTCACAAAAAAAAAACAACGCCAATAAAATTCGCCCCGCAAAACCTCCAGCACGAAATACCAAAAAAAAGGAAGACCACACTGCCCCTCTCAGGAATCACGGCCGGCCCCACGTTCAGGGCGCCAAATGTTGTACCGGGGTTCTTTCGCTCGGCCTGGGTTGCCAAGGAAGACACTGCGCACCATAAAACACACCTTTACAGGGAGTCCAGTTCCGTCGAGGTCTGCTCCTCAGCCAATCCGGCGGCGCACATCTAGGCCCGCGGAGGACGCCTTGTTCAAATCTCGCTCATTTGGCGCCGCATCTTCTTCCTTACCCGGCACACGTCCGACCCGTGCGAATGTCCACAGCCACTATTGCCTGTGTACCACACACTGAAGAATATTATCTTCATAGAATTGAAGGAGCTCGTGCCAAAAATGCGTTCCGCCATCCTTTTATTATAAAACACGTTATAATTGTGGCTGAAAAATTTATTATTCACCGTGACATGCCATGTAAAAGAATCAAGGCTATTGATGTGTGTGAAAAAAGTTTTAATTTGTACACGATTCTCTGAATCGTATATTGAAGGCAGATATCCATTATCACTTTAAGTGAAATTTTCTTATAAGAAGAGCAAACCTGCTGTTACGGAAAAAACATCACACTTTGTCCTAGGAGCATCTCCTACAACATTTACGCATGGGTCTTACTGAAGTAAATTAGATAGATATTAAATTGAACTATTAGCAAGAATAGTTGAAAGGTTCGAAAATGTTGAGATCGGCGGAAACTTTTTTCTGGGTACTGCTGCCATACCCACCGCTATCAGATGTAGGAGACCATTCCAGTAGCAGCTGTTATATTGTGACTCAAACAAAGTGTAAGGGCGCGTCGAAAACAGTCTGTTATTAAAAAAACTTGAAAAGTATTCGAAATATTCTATCCAATGCGTTCGTTTTACGGATGTTAGGAAAAAGTTTCAGACATAGAAATTAAAATTGCTTGTCAAGAAATGCGCCGCATACAAAAATTGGGCATTTGCTACGCTTACAAGATTTGTTGGGAAGTACCACAATTTCAATTCGTGCTGTGGTTTCATTCGTGTTTTTTTTCCCAGAGTTAGCTTTTTTTAGTCCTGCACAGGTGGTTTTCCCTCGACGCGAAACAGAAAAAGAGCACAGGAGACATGCGATAATGCTACATGGGGCATGGGGCACCCGGTATGCCGCCAACCGTTTTAGCCCTTTTCAATAAAAAGAGTAGCGCATACCAGCTACCAACAACGATAGTGACACCACTTTCCCGCTGAGATATAGTGTGTATTGAGAGTTTGGCCGTGATATTGGAACTTGTGTTTGTTCCTGTGCTTCTATGGCGGCCCCAAAAGTGGGATGGGCTCGGATTTTTCAGAAGAGACATTAGCGAGTTTTAGCTGACCGTGTTTCAAGATCAGGTGCGCTGGGATAGCAAGCCTGAGCGTAATTGCATATGCGTGGCGCGCTTCGGAGCGAACGGGACTGGCTACGGTTGCGCTCACCAGGCGGCCGGTACCGGAGCGGAGCGGGCCGTGATAAACCGCCCGCTAAAACTCTGTATTATCCAGAGCGTGTAGACCTTTCGCTTAAAGTCACCGCTTATGCACGTTCTACCAAAAGAAATTTTATCGGTGCAGCCACACACCCTCCCTATATACACGCCGGCTCGAGAGGTGCTTGTCCCCCGTCCGGCCAAAGGAGCAGGAAGCGCACTCGCCAAAAAAAGTAAATTGATTGGGCGAACTGTTTTTATTGGGTGAACCGTTTTCAGTTTCGACACATAGAACAAAAACTAGCTTGAGTGGGAGTTTCTTGGGAGACATACGTCTTTGAAACTCCTCAGTGCAGGAGGCGTACACTGATATTAGCTTATATGATTGCAGAATATTTACCAGTTCATTCTGGTGGCGACGAGCCGGCGTAAGTAGGCGCATTTACCACGAATGTACCTGCCCAAAACGGAGTATCCGGCGGTGAACACCACGTTTGTGCTAATGGTAGTATGAAACACTCCGACGCTTCATCCTTCCCCACTTCCTCTGGGACGCTTCTGTAGGAAATGGCTGCCAGAACGTGCAGCCACTCGAATGGAGGCGGTGTGCTCAGCCACCAACCGACACTCGTTTTTAACATTGTATAACCAACCTGGATTAAAGTGCGACACACTTCAACGTCTCCTCCCAGTTAACGAGCTTCGAACTGATAGAGCGCGCCAGTGAACTAACGCGAAGCCTAAATTTAGTGATCGCAAACAGAGTGCTTCGCCATTGAAAGCAATGGGATTCTTCCTCTGCGAGCCGGTTCGAGGCATATATTGCATATTTTTTTATTGTAGCCAACATTTTCGGTGGCCTGCCGTACCTGATTGTCAAATTAAACTAATTGTTTCCCACGTCCCTGTTCTTGCGATTCACCGCCTGTCGAGGGAAGCGTAGTGCGTGAGAGAGGGCGCCATGCCCGGAACGTCATTGGGGAGGATGAACGGTGTGAAAGCAATACGGATATCACCAGTTCCAGCCTCACTTTTGCGGGCTTGGGTTGAGAGAAGAATAAACACTTTCCGCACTGTGAACAGCGATGTATAAGCATGTAAGCAGGGTTAACTGCTTTTTAACGTTGTATCCGCGGCTAATCATTTGCTGGAGAAACTAAAGTTGGGCGAGCGAGCGCCAGCGATCCGATTTTCTGGACAAGTACGAGCTGTGCCTCCCGCGACGTTCGTACGTGGTGAATGACCGCCGTGTGCATCGACAACTCGCATTGGGGAGGTACAGGATCGGGACGCCGTAAGGGGAGGTTGAGAGAAGGAGCTGCCCATCCTCTAGCCGGGTGGAAATTAAACCAGCAGGTGCTATTTGTGGGAGCATTCCCACCGCACGTGGCGAAGTTTAATTAGCGGCGCCGAGCTAATATATAAAAAATTACGCTCTGTGCTTTAAAATGCGGAGGCAACAGTTGTGCAAGATGTCATGGTTGTGGAGTGTTTTGGATTAATCCAGATTCGACTTTCGAATCCATGTTAATCATGTAACGACAGAAGGATCTACATATGGGGCTGTGTTATTTACCCCATGGCACTCCCTGAATTTCGCTCCGCTTTACAGCACTACACAAGTTGTTGCCATAATTCTGTTCCGCCGAACACCTACATGCACAGATCGAACGTTCTTGCCCTCCAAAATTTCTTATAAACGCTTCAACCACATTAGAGCATACGGTTACTGACTACATACAAATGAACTTCGTCCGCATTACAGGAAAACAATATCAATCAGCACAGCAGGAATGGACTGCAATCAACGTATTATGTATACAAAAATATGATGTAGAGCGCTGAGGATCCTAAAAAGTTAAAGTATTAAAAAAAATTAGTATGAAAATTTTCAAAAAGGTGCGAAATTTGCATTTATGTCTTACAAAATTTGCATAAGACTCGGCATTTGCGTATAAATTTATTTTGTCTGTATTGCGTTGCCAAAATATTCGAACTTTTTATTTTATGTCACAAATCTAACAATCCCATTTTTATTATGGCACAATTTGTGCAGTGATGATCCTTCATTCCACCATCATAGCAGGGAAAAACAGGAATTCCCTGCCACTGCTATGAACGGGAACAAAATATATCACCATATAAATCGTTCACGTGCTGATGAACCTGGTTGTGATCCATCGGCCGCGCCATTCCCTACATGCGCAGC
This sequence comes from Haemaphysalis longicornis, assembly GCA_013339765.2. Taxonomy (NCBI): domain Eukaryota; kingdom Metazoa; phylum Arthropoda; class Arachnida; order Ixodida; family Ixodidae; genus Haemaphysalis; species Haemaphysalis longicornis. Next base: position 131,070,598 of record CM023452.1, on the reverse strand, counting down.
CACGTGAATTTCAACACGCGAAGCTCATGTTCCTCGTTCCCCAGAGTGAGCAGTTTTCTTTTAGGCCTCTAAACTACTTTTACAAGAAGGGGAGCATCTGTTCCCTTGGTCGGTGAGTGGTCGTTCCTAATTTCTCAGAACACAGTTGCGCCGCTGATTCTTGATTTTCTGTTGCTCGCTCCTGTGTGCAGGGCGATTCTGTGCACCTGGTGACAATAATTTGTACCCCACGCGTGTCATGAAACATTGAAAGCATAGCGTCTGTAGAAAACGCTGTAGGGCACGATCTTGCCCACTCCGTAGACAATCGGGCACGCAAAACGGGCTTTCAGAAAATCCGGAATTCGGAGTTTGACAGACAAAACGTTAGGAAGCAGAAAGAAACGAGCACGCCTAACCAAATACGATTTCCGAGCTTTGGGTTAAATCCAACCGAGAATGTGTGTGTGCGTGCGGGCGTGCGTGCGTGCGTGCGAGTGTGTGCGTTTGTGTGCGGGTGTATGAGTGCGTGCGTGTCTGTGTCTGTGTGTCTGTGTGTGTATGTGTGTGTGGGCGTGTGTGCGTGTGTGCGTGCGCGTGCGTGTGCGTGTGCGTTTGTGTGTGTGCATGTGTGTGCGTGCGTTTGCGTGTGTGTGTGTGTGTGTGTGTGTGTGTCTGTGTGTGTGTGTGCCTGCGTGCGTGCGTGCAAGCGCGGGAGCTCGGAGCTGAAGTATCTGTTTTTTCGTAATGTGCTTTTTTCTAACTGTTGACCTTTGTTGGCGCAAATGGGTTTTCATAATGTTTTTTGCTTCAAAACTGCGCAGGGTAATGCGCAGTAGGTTGCGTTTTCTACTAGTGTACTACGAAATTTTATGTACCTCTATTTCTCTCAATTTTCACTGTGATACATTTTTCTGCCTTTCAGTTGAGTGATTGCCTTCTTTTGTTATAAATTGATATCTGCTGTAGTTTTCATTATTGTTTTCTCGGTTTTAAATGCAGAGCATTTCTTTAACTTACATGTAGCGTCCGCCGTCCGTCCGCAACAGCTCAGCGCGCAGGCGCGCCCTCTCCCCCACTCCTCCTCTCCCGCATCACGCTACCCTCCTCGCTCTCAACAACAGGTCCGCACCCCTCCCCCTACACTATATAAAAAAATAATACTTATCGGCGCCTGGTTTCGATCCCACGACCCTGCGGGCAGAACGCAAGGTACATGGTGCTATACCCACTGCGCCACAAAGCCGACACAGAACGAAAGGCTATGAACGCGCCTTATATCCTGGACTCATTCGAACCACGTCAAGAAGCTGGTGATACAACGCATTCACTACCTGTGGGCGGAACGCGAGCTACATGGTGCTCTTCCCACTGCGCCACAAAACCGACACAGAATGAAAGGCTACGAACGCGCCTTATATCATTGACTCATTCAAACTACATAAAGAAGCTGATGATACAACGCATTAACTACCACCAACTCCCCAAACACTAAACGTTAACGCAATACACCCACCCCCTATGCCACGCATTTACTCGACTCCCCCTCGCGGGGAGATGGGCCCAATTTTTTTAACCCCCCGCTGCAATGCCTGTCTGGCGCTGAGGGTAATCAACAAATAAAAATAAATGAATAATAAATAAATAAATAAATAAATAAATAAATAAATAAAAATAAAAATAAATAAATAAATAAATAATAAATAAATAAATAAATAAATAAACATCCGTATCTAAGGCGCCGGCAAGCTCCAGCCAGCGCACCGCGTTAGGGACACGGCGAACACTTTTGGGGCTACCACACCACGTCAGAATTCCCCTTCCCTTGTCACTTCCTATCTAGCTGAGGGCTGATATTGCCGATTTACTCTCCAATAGGGCAAGACAGGAAGGAACGAAGCGAGATGACGCCCAGTTCAAATTGGCACTCGCCTTCATATTTAGCCAGGTAACGTCTTCAGTGTCTTTATCTTCACCAGTCCAGATCCCCGCCCCCTCGGCGATATAGCTTACGACCCCTGAAGTTCACACTTCAAGCAACTTGGCCCGGAACCTCGAAAGGTTTCCGACCCCTGATGTAAATGAAATTTCTTCGCGCAGCCGGTTGGGCCACGTATCTGATGGGCAAGTGCGTAATCGTTGTGACTCGAAACATTACTGGAGTTGCAAATAACGTGTAATACGCCGCCACCGTCGCAAGGCAGTTTCAACGACGGCTTACTGTGGTTGCGGCTATCTGCGTACTACAGGCTTGTGGTGCGGCGAAACACGTGCAATGCCCACTGATTCGAGGTTTCTGAGATCGTCGCAACATAGAAGGATTTGTGGGCGGGAACGCCGAACTGCGGGGCTCAGGGGACGCCCGCGTTGCGATTAAAGCCATTTGGTGCACCTTAACGTATGTCACCACCTATCAGCTGGCTCAGTGGCTAAGGCGTTGTGATGCTGAGCATCAGGACGTTGGTTCGATTCGGGGCCGCGGCGGCAGCTCTTCTCATGGACTACAAAAACAAAACGCCCATGTGTACGAGATTTCGACGCCCGGTAAATATCCACAGGTGGTCAAAATAATCCCCAGCCCTCCACTACCGCGCACCTAATGGCATGCGTTGCGTCGGCAAGTTAAACAGTACAATCATTCAATCTATCAATCAAGATACCCCCTTTCGAAATACTTTTCTTCTTTAAACACCTTTTTTTTATCTTACATTTTGAGAACCCCGAAACATTCTACAATGTTCTGGAAAAATAAATATGTTGTTATCTTGGTTAGTTGAAAAGTTATAGCTTATGTTCCAACAGCTGTTGGGTGGTTCTGAAACCGAAACTAGGTTGGCGCATTAACAGAAACTCATAACTCAGCGAATATCGGAAGCGTACAATAAAAATTTCTGGGTATCTTTTAGTGTGATACGTAAAAGGTTTTTGACAGAGAATTTTCAAGTCATCCTTATTTCTAAACGTTGGTCTATATTTCTGTAAGGATGCGTGACCACACAAGCGTTTATGTTGTTTAGTTGCGGTCGCTTTATGCTCCGGGTCTGAATGCTAGCAAGCTCGTCATTTTATAGGTACTATTCTTAGCGGAAACAGTAAAAACATAGTCCGGAGGTTTTAATAAAAAGGCGTACTCAAGTCCTGGATAGGAGGCGACAAAAGCGCAGTTTTTGTACCATCGGTACACGGTGAATTCTCCAATTGAAGACCATGCGTGTGTGAATATATCGGTTAGTGCTGGAAAGCTGCGGAACTTGTAGAACATTTTTTAGCTGCTGCTGCGAGGACCGTCATTGAAAAGTAATCAGATTATAGGTATGCGGACCCTATCATCTGTGTTTAGGTTGCCTCAAACGTACATGTGCCCTGCTTATCATATTTTTCGGTATATATGGGGCTGTGGGCAGTCATGGGCACGTTACCGAAAAAAGTATCAGTGTTACGGTTACAGTTACTTAACCCAAAAAAGTAACTCTGTTACAGTTACAGTTGCGAAGTATCCAAAAGTAACTAGTTACAGTTACATTTACTGTATAAAAGTAACGTCGTTACTTTTCCGTTACTGTATGAAACTAATTAATAGAAAACAATATTTAGCTTATTAAATAGAAACGTACGAAGACATTGGGGCCCAGGAAGCGGTTGTACTTGCTCTGTGCCGACAGAAATGGCTGCCAAACGCTTAGAGAAAGTACGAACGTGGAGGCCGAGCTGTTACTATACCGAGCCTAATTGAGAACAAAGCAGAAGAAATAATCATTTTCAACTTAATTTATTTTCTCCTGCAGTGTGGTCACTTGACGGCCTTGCATAGTGAGGGAGAAGGTGAAAAGGGGATGGGGGTGGTGGACCGCTGGAAGTCCCTTTGGAAGAAAGAGAAAACGGATGTGGGAGTACTTCGGCTGTCGAGGTATTTTTGAAAGATACTAAAAAAATGTGCTGCGTTAGCATTTTATTTCGTACTTGTCGTCGGAGACGAGAACCAATTTGAGCTATTGCCGAAGCGACGTTTGTCCGTAGGCCCTCGGAGTCGCTTTCCCGCCCCAACCCGAAGACACTCCCACCCCCGGAATGAGCCAAGGTTATTTCCAAAGGAATAGAAACCGAAATGGACGCTTTACTGTTCTTTCCTGCGTCCCCTGTCCTCACAACGGTGTTTTTGGTCGCCTCGACCTTGAAACACTGTACTCCCAATCCCAACCTTTCACAGCAACCCCGTCCCCGAGCCAGAGCCCGCTCCCTTCGTTGGCTTTGAGGCGTACGCCGAACGAAGCTCGCCCTATTATTCTTTGTGACCAACATTCAGATAGAGATGTATCTACAGTATTCGTTTCTGCCCCAGCCCTGAAAACGAAGTCGCGAAGCTTTCCAAGAATATTCCTCGTGCTGCGGCACTGTGGTCACACGTCTGCCGGCCAAGATGCTGGGCCGGTGTGTTGGGTTCGTCGTATGTGTAAAGGGGCGTGGAATTCATTACTTCCTCGATCTTGTTCGGGCACTGCTGACAGCTCGACGAAGCCTTTAGACAGGGATTCCAAACACGTGGTCCCAAACACAGCCAGGTGTCTGAAAAGCGCACAATGGTCTCAAGCAACTGCGACTTCTGAATCGAACACTCTACAGTGCACACTGGGCTGGACGAGAGCGGGGACGCCGAGAGCGCGGGAACGCCGCGGCGTTTTATGACCCCACAAACGGGGCTGCGCGTCGCTAATGGTAAGGCGATGCATTGACTGGAGTTTTCCAGGCTTCCGCGCAAGTGCAAAGGATTCAGGGCGCTGCGCGGTGTTTGTGGATGTTTTTTGTTTTCCTGTTCCACTTTGTGTCAAACACTTTTACTGCGCTCCAGATGTGACGAAAATGGTGCAGCCGCGCATCGTACTCTGAGTTCTGGTGTCAACATGCGTCCACGTTCGCTTAGGTGCGTGATGCAGCGTTAATTGTGGTGTGGGTGAGAGCGACATTGCCCTGCTGAGGGAAATGCTGCAGCTCACTCTTAAAAATTTCGAGCCCTTATCTGACCGCGTGGGACACCACTCACACATGCACGCTTAAACATTTCTAGTCCAGTTGTTTCTCACCCATGCAAAGGGAGTGAGCTGGCATAGATGAAGTAGCCCAATGTTCTGCGGAAGAAAGTCGGAAAAAGTGGAAAGCGTGAGCTGTACATCGGCCATTCACGAGTGTTGCTATTGGATAATTTTTTATAAAAATAAAGTAACTGTAACGGTATTTCTTGTTACAGTTACTCTATAAAAAAGTAACAGTGTTACAGTTACAAGTTCCTCTAATTTAAAAGTAATTACTTACAGTCACAAGTTACTGAAAAAAGTAACTAGTTACCGGTAACGCGTTACTAGTAACTAGTTACCGCCCAAGACTGCCGCCGACACAGCGTAGAATATACTTAAGTGCGCAGGCACTGCAAATACTAAACATGCGTGTCCTTCCTTTCTTTTGTCTAAGTAGTAGTGTCATTGTCCTGTTTTGCACACTAGGGTTGCCGTTGTGCCATATTCCCTATTTATTTAAACACTCGTAGTCACAGCTTTCGAGGTGGCGGCGATGGTCTATTTCAAAGGACTAAAAGGGGGGCGCTAAGCAGATGAAGACGAAGTAAGACACAAACACCTCATAGAGGCGGTGTTTGTGTCTTACTTCGTCTTCGTCTGCTTAGCGCCCCCCTTTTATTCTTTCCAATAAGCATGAACCAAGTAGCTCAACAAGTTTTGTTAAGAGTTTTTCCAAGCACGCGTGATGCGCACGGCTGATAGCCGACGGCTGGCAGCCACTAGGAGATCGGAAAATAAGCCAAATAAGGCTATCGGGTGAATATTCTACAATTTCACGGCCATACGTTCAAAACGTCGTTCACTCCAGGTCATTCCTTGGGAACACATTTTAATAACTGTGCTATATGAATGAATGAAAGAATGAATGCTTCATTTCCACTTATACACATTTATGTAGAGACAACGTACCAAAAACGTGGCAGGGCCAAGGAAAAAATCTGTAATAGACAGATTGACTAGCCCTTGGCCCGTTAGTCGAAGTAAAAATCCTTCGTAAATACAAACGCAAAGTACTCTTTTGTAAGCACATACAGTGTGTTGCGACGGTAATTGGAACACTTTAAACTATTTTCCTGAGCGAACCGCCACTCTGTTCACGCTCAAACTGCACGCGAAAGTCGCATTTTGCGGTCTATTTTGTTTGACACCGGGAACAACACGGTACTTACATGTTTATCCTGAAAATAAATAAAAACGATTTTCGCCGATTGGAAAATGGTTGCGATTTGGACGTGCGAGCCTAAAAACCGGGTTTTCTGATCGTCTGCTGCACCATTTGGCTCCGTATGTGAATCCCAAACATGGGTTTTACTCTGCAGGTGGTTCCGTCGTTCCAACATCAACTTGCACTGACTCGCGCAACCACATCAGCCGCCATTTTCACATAGGCGAAAATCGTTTTTATTTATTTTCAGAATACACAGGTAGGTACCACCGTTGCTCCCGCTGTCAAACAAAACAGACAACAAATTGCGACCTTCGTGGCAAGTTTGAGCGCGAACAGAGCGCCGGTTCGCTCATTAAAAAATTTTAAAATGTTCCAATTATCGTCGCAACACCCTGTATATTGTATTTTGTTAAAAGTTTATAACACCAAACTTGGAGAACCACAATTTTCTGTTCTAGTTTTAAATAATTGCAGCAATGTACATTTCCAAATATAAACATGCAGCACTTTCGTACTTCCTTTTTGTTTAGTATAAAAACGATTAAATTTTTTGCTGTTTTGTGTATGAGAGGCTAAGAATTTGTCATAAATAAATTTATTCGCATTTCGCCTTGTACTTTTCACCTAAACATCCGTTTGCATTGGCTGTAGTGATACTTGTACTTTGAAATTACGTGCCGAAAGCGGATGTTGCTACATTTTTACGCACGATTGGTTCAAGACGGCTGCGCCACCTGCAGTAACTTCTCCGTTGCGTCTACAGCGTGAGCGTTAATTGTATGATCGGAACCAACGGAGCGCTTGGGTTTTCTTTGGGTCAGTGTAAATAAAATTGGATTTTGTGTTTGTTTTTGTGTGTGTTCTTGTGTCTGTGTGTGTTTGAAGTACCGCAGCAGATGGCCTTATTAAAGAACCCGCATATTTGAAACGCATGCACAAAAATGCATCCCCATGAATGAACTGAGCGAATACTATTGCTTCGTAAAAACAAACCTGGTAAAAAACGACGGTTTGTGAATCTAGCCATAAATAAATACGGCAACCTTTATTGTTATTTTTGCGCGCAAGAAAACGACCGTTTTATTCGCTAATGTAATAGCGGTTTAAACCTCAAGTGGTCTGTATATATTATGCTATACTTTCGCTTTTTTGTTTTTTTGTTTTTTATCGTTTTGAAACACATACTTAATGTCCCTGGAATGGTATGTCAACCTTCTGTGCAGATTGCCCAATGATGGCATCGGCACCGGAAGTCGCTTCTCCACGGCGTCTACAGGGTGAGCGTTACTAAGATTATAGAAACCCATGAAGCGGTAAGGATCAACTTCGCACAGTGTAACTAATCGATTTTTGTATGTTTGTTTTTGTCTGTGTGTGTGTGCGAGAAGGACTCGCTTAAAGATCTGCACAGTTTAAACGTATGCACAAAAATACAGTGCCAAGAGGAATGTGATCAAATGAATACAGCCGTAACAAAACGTTCATATGCAAAGTACTCGGAATCCCCAAACACTGTATTTAAAAATAACGAAGTAACAGCAAAAAATTTGAGTTCAAAGACCAATTAAAAAAATTTAACCATCTTCCCGTGGGGAACCCTGATGAGGATGCGAAGCATCGTGGCGGTTCCGTGTGGTTCCATTGTGTTGCCGTTATGTTGAGTGATCTGGTTTTTACTAGCGCCACAAGGAATTCCGCGTCCGGGTCCACACCGGTGGCAAAGGCACGCAAGTGCTGTTGTTTTACGGTGAGTAGGCGGTGGTTCTCGAGGCGCCGAAACTCGTCCATCATGTTCTTGTCGATGTGGTGTTTGTGGTAGAATCGGTAGTCTCCGTCAGCTTCGGGCAGGTAAAGGCTGTTGACATTGGTGCACCGGCTTAGAGAAATGTACACGCCCTCCTCTTCGCAGCTTTGTCTTCTCGTTCTTCTTCTTCTTCGGCGGTTCCCCTACGGGAAGATGACGACGGTGGTTGAACGCGAACCTATCTCGTGATGGATTCTTTGTTTCGCCAATCCCTAGGGGCATCCTGCCACAATCAGCATGAGAGGCGCTGCGGACGGGGCTGGTTGAGCTGCAAGGCGAGTGGCGCTTCCCGCGACAGCTTTCCACCGGAAATTCAGCATCCCCCTCCAAAGTTTTCAGTTCGTCGTTTCCGTTGACGTTCAGCTTCGCGTGTCTTCGTTGTATCAGTAGCTTCTTGACGTAGTTTGAATGAGTCAAGGACATAAGGCGCGTTCGTACCACTTGCTCCTATCCCGGATTTGTACCGTAGTGGGAAGAGCACCGCGTACCTCCCGTTGCGGCCAGAGAGTCGTGGGAACGAAATCGGGCGCCGCTAACTATTTCTTTTTTTTATAGTGTAGTATCGCGCGCCGAGATGTGGGTGTAAGGAGGAGAGTTGCGCATGCGCAGTGAGCGTGTGGACGGCGCCGCCATCAACGACGGAAGACCAGGCGAGCCTAAGAAATGCTCCGCATTTAAAACTGCGCGCGATGTTTCGGACTTTCAACGAATGTGAGCGCGAAAGGCTAGTAAACAAGTATTTTTGACAGAAAATAGAAAAAAAAGATTATGACAGCAGCAATGCGTTTGTCCCGTTCATACACGGAAAAAGCAATGATAGCTTGTTGGTCGGACGATCCGCTGCAGTTTTTTTGGAATATTTCAGCTTTCCTTAGACGCCAATCCAAATTTGATTAGCTCATCGAAGCACTCTGCAAAGCGCATTCCAATAGCTCGCCAGCGCACGCACCTTCGCCTTGTTGCGTCGGTACCTCCACATCTGATTGGGGCTTGTATTAGGCCTGCCCCGGCCGCCTACCCCGCTTTTACGCTGTCGGTTCTTGAAAGAGCACGCTAAACAACACTTTTTCTTGGCCCACTCTCAACTCTGCCAGGGCGCAATCGCTTCGTTTTCGTTGGGCGCAATCAGGGGCTCTCTTTGGGTTACGAGCTTCTAATACGAGCCATCTCCGCTACGCATTCCACAGTTCGGGCAACTTCAAGTTCTCCAACGATTTAATGCACCTTGCAACAATTTTCATTATAAACCCTGAAATCGGGGTGTTTTAAGACACGATCTGTGAGGAACAGGAGGTAGTACAATAATGTTGACATCGCTCTTGCAAAGTAGCGCGAGCTCGAAATTGTGGGATAGCAAAGGGAAAAAGAAGTGCCGAAGGATTGGTGGAGAAGGCGTCCTAAAAAACGGCAAGGCCGTGTGCGCAGGCGTATTGCGGTGGCTGTAGTTCGTAAAAGACTCTGGTAAGGGCTATCGAAAGGGCAGGTAATGGTGTCGAGATGAAGGCTGTAAAATTGAGCAGGCAGCTCAGCGGTGGAGCTAAAGACGCTTTGGAAATAACAAGCGAGCGGAACGATCTCTCGATGCTAGCTGCCCGGGTGGCTGTACAAATGGTAACGGCAGAACAGAATTGTTCACAAAAAATTTCGCTTTGCGACAATTACAATATTTGTGGAAAAAGGCTTTTTAAACTTAACCTTCTCACGTGCTTCGGAGGCGACAGCCAGGGACGATGGTAAGCTTTTCTTTCTACATTATGACAACGTCTTCTTCTTTTCTTTTATTTCTTTGTCTGCAGGAAATTATTACTCGAAAAGGCCGAGTGACAACAGTTCAGGCGACAGCGCCCCACAGTCAGATCTCTCCTCCGCGCGCTGCCAGGTACCGTCAGGTACACTCTTCTACGATATGATTTAGGTTATTTTTCTTTCTATTCTTACGGGGTTTAGTTTAGTAGTCTGTGGTTTTATTATAACTCAATTGTTCAGCTGTAGCTACCCTAGTTAAAATAGTACAGCAAAAAAAAAAAAGGTTGTGTTTACTTTATTTAATGGCTTCAGGGGTTAGTAGACAATAGCGAGTCCGAATTTCATACAGAAAACTAGGTTGGCCTCCCGCATATACAACGCACACGTAATGTTATGTGTTAAAACACTGCTGTTTAAGCTCCTGGTAAAGTGCGGCGAACGAGCGTAGGGGAACCTCACTGAGCGATGACGTCATCGTGCCCGCTTGGCCTTCTGTACATTCGAAAACAGTCTACCCAGAGTTCTTGGTGTCCTAACTTGCGTGCTCCTTTCCTCGGTAGTTCACTTGCGTTCACGCCTCACTTAGTACGCAAGGAAAACTTGGTGCTACAGAATCCGAGGTCGCGGTGCCGGTTGCACGGGCTAACGCTGTTCCGTTCGAGAGTGATGTGAACTCCTTCGGACGCAAGGATTGGAGCCTGCCAATCATGAAGAACATTGGCAGGAAAAAAAAATATGTGAGGTGTGTTTACCAGATCTCCGATTTTGGGACTACTTGGGCGACGTTAGAACAGCTTCGTTCCTGAAGAAGGCCAAGCGCATTGCGAAAGCCGCCGTAGTGCTACTCGAGACGGGTTGCGACGTCTTTGGCCCAATCAAAATATCGCGCCGCCGAAGCCACTGCGAAGCTTGAGCGAGCTGCTCAAGTTCGGGAGTTACGACCTTTCACAAGTTTCCAAAAACTTTGCCGAACCAGAATAAGCTAGTGAGGTCACCGAATTGCCTGTTGGCCTAGTCGTAGTACACTTGTGCCAAGCCGACCAATTTTTTTTACACCATACCTCTTTGACCTTTGGCTTGGTTCATTGGCTGAAGAAATGTGCTGCCCCTCCGTGAGGCAAGAGGCACGACTTTCGCACAGAGCCTTAAGCGCAGACGCACACAAAAACCTAGCACACGTTAGCATGCCCCCCCTAGCCCAACGCACCTTAGGAAATTCATGCCTCGCACAAAGGTTGTTTTTTTATATCTGTCATCTCCACTGTATGGTGAACAGAAAGAATCCACCGCAGCTTCCCCGGCGTTTGTTCCTTGAGAATTCGGACTCAGATGCAACGAAACACATACCGCCTGTTGAGACATCATTGCCACAAAATCCTTGCCGGATGCCGCAAAAAGGAAACATCTTGGTCAATGTTAACAGCCGCTGTCGTTGTGATACACATGCCACATTGAACCGCATGATGCCGCCACAAAGGGAGGAAATGCCTGGCCGCTGTCGTTTTACTAGCGAGTAATTACGAAGAGCATTCGGCTTCTTAAATAAGCTGCATGCTCTTGCTATTGAAGACGTTGCTATTGGAGACAACTGCTCTCAATGAGATTGTGGGCTCAATACTCTGCCTCGTAACGGGCTACTCGGTTTAGGCCGGCATTTATAAGTGATATTGAGTTCTCAAGGACTTCTCAACATAATACTGACAGCTTTCTGTAAACAAATGCCCTAAAGGAAGGGGTCCACAATAGGATGCCTTCGCCTGCATTCGCGAACAAAATGCTCAACGTTTAATTGACAGTCGGGAATAATTCATGGACAATATATCAGCCAGTTGAATTCTGATGACTATTCGTTTTCGTGAGAGGACACGCTTGGATACGACTCTGTCTTTTTAGCACTATTATCCCAACGCTTGACTACCTGTGAACGGCGATTTCCTGTAGCAAAAAAGGCTCCAATCCACGCTGTGTAGGTTGTTGGAAAGCAGAGCTCTAAACGACACCAAAACTATTGCCCATGGGACCTCACTGCAAATAAGCGAGGTTGCTGAACAAAGCGTAAAACCAGGGATTCTGCCAACCGTTAACGAATCCAGCAGCATCGCCCCGTGCTGGTTAGAGCGGCGGACACCGGCGCTTCTTGCGCTTGTTCTTGTCTTCTGTGCCCGTGTGTTTTTGTGCGCTTTAAATGGACGTTATCGAATGCCATTCTTCACCAACCTCACTGCAGGAGGCAAGCGTGACCTTGTTAGGATACCACCCTTCAGAACAGCCTGTAATTTATGCCATTCCGCACAACACAGCAGAGCTTATGGTGAGGCTCCTGTGTACGCTGCTCTTAGAAACGAGTAGTTCATAAGTAATGAAAGGGTACAATGGCAATGCGTATTTTGTAAATGCGTACTATAACTATCCTTATGTTTGTTCTGATAGTAATTTGTGGCTCGGAACATTTGTTGTTAGTATTGTCTCCAACCTAATGCAATCTGTTGAAAAACTACTATAAATGAAACATTTTATATTTTTGCAACTGGAACATTACAGAGGAAAGTCACTTCGAATGAAATATTTGCAAATATAGGTATGAACTAACTAGCGGCCTCTGGGAACGAACTCGTTAATGAGTTATTTTGCGTGGTTTCAACCAAACATGATAGAAAGAATTAAACCCTAAACTAACTTTTTGTACAAACTTTTTGTACCACCAACGCACGAACAAACTTTCTGAATGATTGGTAGAGGCGCGTCTTATTATATTGAAATTTTACATTACAGCTGCATCTAAATATTCCAGGAATTTCACCAGCAGTGCTGAATTAGTAGAATATATGATACACGAAAATATCCTTTATTGAAACGAAGAATGAGTAATGAGATCTCTGATACTCCGAAGCAATGTGCAAGACTTCGTACTTTTCCGTTTGCGAGCCGATCTATTTTATCCAATATTCTCCAGAGGTATTTTGTCGTGATTCTGGATTTATTTTACAAACCGCGGAACTGGTTCTGAAATGCTTAGCTTGGGTTTATGCCCTCTCACAACATTACACAGATTAACATCTTGATAGGTCTGGCGGCTTCAGAGGCATCTTTCGGAAGAAAATGGGTTGTTTTCCCATAAAAAAGTCCCAATTGAGTTCGGCGTTCTGGAACGTATTATACATATCGTTTTCCAGTTCCAATACGGTAAAAAAAGAATGGGCAGGGCTACTAATTCCGGAATGTAGCAATTGTACAACGTTCAATTTGCATGAGAAGTAGTAAAAATGAAACGTCACAATCAACGTAAAAATAAAGGTGACACACTGTTTGTTTCGTTGATTGTATAAACATTAAAAGCTATGAACCAGGCTTCTATTATCTCTCTGCTGGCAACGGTGGACAGGTACTACAATTAGGAGATTGACGATGTGGGAACTATCAGTTGTGCAACTTTTACTTTACGCGAGCTATGAGGGTACCCGCCCGTATCCTATGAGTGGCAAAAACGGAACGAAACGTAAAACAGTAGGTTTTCTGGAAGCGCAATTCTATTGCTGAATTGGTGCTGCCACATTCTAACAAAACTATTTCGAGGTATGTTTTGGCGGGTCACCTGCTCTGGTCACCTCACTGCGCATGCGACATAGCACAACTAGAAGGTGTTAAAAAAACAATAAGATTCATATATCACCGTTATGATCAGAATTTTTTGATTTGATTGATTGTAGGGTTTAACGCGCCCAAGCAACGCAGGCGATGAGGCGCGCCGTAGTGGAGGGCTCCGGATTAATTTTGACCACCTGGGGTTCTTTACCGTGCGCCGAAATCTCGTACACACGGGCGTTTTTGCTTTTCGCCTCCATCAGAAAAGCGGCCGCCGCGGCCGGGAATATGATCAGAATTTTTCGACTTCGTCAGACGCCATACGTCTATCACTCCAATCACTGGAACACAGACGTACTTATGAGCGTATCGGCACTTTGCATAAAATCGTGAACAAGATAATCATCATTGACATGCCCATTTCCTTTGCAAACTGCGGTGCAAATACTCGTAGGTCAAACCCCATTAAAATCACGCCCTTAATGCCATTTCGAGATTGTTTTAAGTTTTCATTTTTGCCTTTCACAGTCGAACTGTGGAATAATATGGATATTTCTCTCCGGAAGGTGCTTTCCAATAGTTTTTTTTTAATGAACTACCGAACCATTTGTTCTGTTAGTTTACATTGTATTCACTGTTCTGGACCCACTCCTGCAGTGTTTCGAAATGTGAGACAGCAGTATTTGCCTGTAAATAAAATAAGAGGACTCACGATAGGCCAAACGACGCATCCTAATGGGCCCTATCGTCTTCTTTGTGCAGTACGACAAAAGCTTCGTAAACATTGTCCCTTAGGTTTTTATATTCTGTCTCGTGTAGGCCCGGCTGCATGTGGCTAAAGTTTTATATCAATATATATCACCGACTTGAGCTCACGAATATCTTCCCTAGTGCCTACATTGTGACAAAAAAGCTCTTCATGGAAGAGTTCCTCAACATTGTGTCGCAGACGGCGCACATTATTTTAAAAAGTTTATTTATTTTTTAATTTTTTATTTCAATACCTTCAATGCCCAGAAGGCGTTACAGAAGGGAGTGGTTAAGTTTACAAAACAATGGTACACGGGGAGATTCGTCATGTTACACTATAAATGCGGTTTATATATAGAAAATATTGTTGTTTACAAAAATTATACAAAAGTAATAGCAATATACAGGATCAAACAATGAATTAAATACAAATCAGGCATATGAACTAATGCAATCGAATTGAAAAAACCACTTATCAAATAACATCAGCGTATGAGACCAAAACACAAGCAGTAGAAGACACAAAACGAACATACGAACACACGAAAAAATAAACCCAGCTACCAAAAAGAAATCAGAATAAAAGATAGGGAGACCGAATGCATGTTCCATAAATATACAATGCACGCGTCTAAACAACAAGAAGGGAAAAAAAAGTTTAATTGGAACGAAAGTAGCATTCGGCGGCCGTTCGAAATGCGCGCGCATCGGTGATTGTGGCGATTGAGGTTGGCAGGTGGTTCCATTGTTTCGATGTTTTCTGGATTAAGGAATTAAAAAATAGATTTGTATTGCAATGCGGAACTTTAACCTTGTAGGGGTGATCAGTGCGTGGTGATATATATGATGGACTACTTACCAGTTCGTTTCTTAAAATTGGGTAAGAGTGGTAGATCTCGTGAAATAGATTCAATCGAGCTGCTTTTCTGCGCAAACAAAGATTGGTTAGATTAAGGGTGAGTTTTATAGATGTTACACCTGACATGCGAGAGTAGTTGGCAAAGATAAAATGTGCGCTGTGATTTCGAACGGATTCTAAAGCGTTAGTAAAATAATCGAATCCTGGGTCCCTACTGCGCAGGCATATTCTAGCTTTGGACAAATTAGTGTTTTGTGAAGTATCAATTTCAGGACAGAAGGGGCAGCAGAAAAGTTATGGCGGAGGTACCCAAGGGTCCTATTAGCATTGTTAATTATGTAATTCACGTGAGTTTCCCAGGATAAGTTATGAGTCATGTGGACTCCTAGATATTTATATGTCTTAGTCTCTTCAAGTTGATGGCCTTCAATAGTGTAAATGGAACCTTCAGGGTGGTTCAGACGCCGGGAAATGCTCATTGTTTTACATTTATAAATGTTTAGACGCATTTTCCATATATTACACCAGTTAGACACCTTGTTTAGATCACACTGCAGCAGTGACGAGTCAGAATTTGAAGAAATGGTTCTGTACAGTACACAATCATCTGCAAACAATCTGATGGAAGAGTTAATTGAGCTGGGTAGATCATTGATATAAATGAGAAAGAGAAGGGGGCCGAGTACGGATCCCTGAGGCACGCCTGATGTGACTGAACAGAAAGAACAGCCAAAATCATTAGCGATTACAAATTGTGTTCTATTAGACAAAAAATTTTAAATGCAAGATACAATATTAAGGTCCAGATTTAACTTTCGAAGCTTCATGCAAAGTAACTGATGAGAAACAAGATCGAATGCTTTGGAGAAGTCCAAGAATATGCAGTGAACAAAACATCCGTTATCTAGAGCAGAGAAAAGCTCATGTGTGAAAGAAATCAGGTGGGTCTCACAAGAAAATGATTTCCTAAAGCCATGTTGGCATGAAGAAAAAAAGTTGTTTTCCAGAATCTTAACCAGGTGGGAATAAATTGTGTTCAAAAAGCCTACATGGGATGCATTGTTAATGAAATCAGACGGTAATTTAATGGGTTGGGCGTGTCGCCGGACTTGAATAATGGGACCACCTTGCCAATCTTCCAATCGTCAGGTAACGTGTTCGAGGTTAATGACTGGGTGAAAATCTGAGGAAGAATTATGAATGAATATACTTCGGTGCTTTTGAGAAATTTTGAATTTATTCCATCTACTCCCGATGACGATGATAATTTTAAATTCCAGAGGAGCCGTATGATTCAACCCCAGTCATTAACAACTCGTCTTATTTGTGGGAAATCGACCGCTTCAATGGGACACAAGTTAGTATTTGGGGATGGTTGAGTAAAGGCATTATTAATCATGTCATTCAAAACAAAACAGCTTTTGGAATGAGGGATGACGGCACCGTTTTCATCAACTAAAGATGATGCGTTATTTTTTGGGGAACGAATTATAGTCCAGAATTTTTTGGTATTTCCAACAAGCAACAAGGGAAGTGTATTATTGAAGAAAACGCGCTTTTCTTTTTTAACTGCATCCTTGAAAACATTATTACTTTGGCGGTACGTAGCCCATGCATCGGGGCGGTTGCACATACGCACATCGCGAAACAGTCGCTTTTTTCTTTTTAAACGGTGCTTGAGGGAAATAATAAACCAAGGGGCACGGTGTTTACAAGGAATGACACGCGAGGGAATATACGTTTTTATCAAAAAGTGAATTTTATCTTTAAAAAGGGCCCAATTAGTATGTAGTGTACGTTCATAAAATTGGGCATTGAAATCATCCATGACGGCTTCAAGCTCAGTGTTAATAGCTGCAAAGTCGGCCTTGCGATAATCTCTGATGCGCTTTGCTTTACTGGCGGTTCGTTTAGTATCGGTATTTACCGAGAAGTGAGCAAAACAATGAGAACAAAGACCTGGTGTGAGGGCGAGCAAGGGGACGAGATCTGGTGAAGTGGTTAAAACTAGGTCAAGTACATTAGCGCTTAATAGGGAAGTGCGTGTCGGTTGGGTTACAAGCTGTGAAAAATGAAAAGTGCTACACAATTCAAGAAATTCTCTTGCTTCACGGGAGGAACAAGAAATGTTCGGGCCACTGTCGGACCAATTTATTTGAGGGTAATTGAAGTCGCCTAAAAGGAAGATTCGAGAGTTGGGGAATCTCAGAATAATGGCGTTTAGTACGTCACGAATATCACTGCAAAATGATGAGGGGGCATTGGGTGGTCTATAACAGACACAAAAGATAGCGTTTTGGTGCATGATGCGAACACATGCGCAACAAAATTCCAACGGAGTTGCAACGTGAATATGGAACGACTGAAGATGACCGGCGACAGCAATCAGGACACCTCCTCCCGACCTTGTGCCTCTATCGCATCGATAGAAGCAAAATGATTCATCGCACTCAAGCTTTCGCTGCACAAAACCTTCGCAGACAACCACTTCTCCGTTAGAATAACTACATCGGCATTACAAGTGTCGATAAATGAGGACAATCCATCGCGCTTATTCAGAATGCTGCGAATGTTCGAAAATAAAAAGGAAACTTCATTCACGGAACTACTAACATTTAGCTATGAAGAAGCAGTGCTGGGCATGCTTATTTGAGTGTCCATGGCAGCGCCAGGCGGAGAGGCGTAATCGTCGTGAACGTTACTTCCGCACACAGTGTCAGTGGACGGAACATATACATAGCATTTCTTGTTAATTATCAATTTGTTATAACGAATGAAGAACTGTTTGCCGCTAGCTTTACCAAACTCAATTAACTTCTTCGCGTGCTTCGAGTCGACATGCAGAAGTCTTCACTAACGCTCACTTCAGAACCTTTCATGATCGGCAAGAAAATATCGAATTCTTAGTTTCGAATTGCGAAACTTTTACTATTACAGGCCGGCATTTATCTGGCACAAACTTTCCAAGGGAATAGGCGCGTTCGATTGCCTCGTCCGCCAGCTGAATTTTCGCAGCCGAAGATAATAGATCGCCAAACTTGGTCTCGGAATCGGTCCGGGATTCGGTCATGTTGTCGGACAGTCCGTAAAAAAACAAGATTTTGGCGCCGAGATCTGTCTTCGAATTCATCCAGACGACGATTTCATGATTCTGTTTCGCAGCGCGCAGCATCAGAAACCGAGTGACAAAAGTCAAGTCCAGAACAGCCATCGGACGCTGCAATCTTTTCCTCCACGGCCATCAGCCTTGCAATAATGTCGGCTACTTTTTTTCCACGTTCGCTTGAGTTTCCTTAACTTCATTTAGCTGTGAAAGCACGTGTGCATGATTCTTGTCAATCTTTGCATTCAGCGATTTCAAAAGGGACAAGACATCATTAGTATCCTCATTATCCTTCTTTACACTATTTGAAGGTCCAGGGTTTTCTTCAACGTCACCACCTAAGAGCAATCACTTTACAACAAAAACACAATCGCAAAATATGACAAAAAATGTACTTGGGCATGGGACGAGCAGCAAACAGACGTTGCTGGAGCGTTTAAAAAACCAAGAGAGGCGCGGACCAACCTGTGCAAGATAGCAGAGGAGAACATGACGGAACCGCAGGACGGCCGCTCTCCCATGCCCACTGAAGGTTCGCGTGGCTGGGTCGTCCGACTCCTTATATAGGCGCTGATGAACCGATGTCGACATCGATGGGGTAGACACGAAAGTTGAAGGCAGCAGGATTGTGCCGCGATTGTCAGCTGGCAACAACGGGCACTCTCAAACCATCTGTTGTGCAGAACACGATGACGTCAGGGGCGCATCCCTCCTGGGTAGTGCTTGAGACGTGCCGCTAGTTGAGATGACCTTTGCAAGATAGCAGAGGAGAACATGACGAAACCGCATGACGGCCGCTCTCCCATGCCCACTGAAGGTTCGGGTGGCTCGGTCGTCCTTATATAGGCGCTGATGAACCGATGTCGACGTCAATGGGGTAGACACGAAAGTTGAACGCCGCAGGATTGTGCCGCGATTGTCAGCTGGCAACAACGGCCGCTCTCCAACCATCTGTTGCGGAGAACACGATGACGTCAGGGGCGAATCCCTCCTGGGTAGCGCTTGACACGTGCCGCTAGTTCAGATGACCTGTGCAAGATAGCAGACGAGGACATGACGGAACCGCGTTAGGGCCGCTCTCCCATGCCCACTCTGTATTCAAACTCAAACGCAATTTAACAACCGCTTGTCCGCTGGTGCCTTTTCTCGAGGTATAAGCGCGAAATGTTATTAAAAATGTCGTTGATCCCTCTTTCATCAGAATCGGCAAAACAGGAAACTGTAATGTGCCTTCACGAGAAGAGCTTATGTTTATTTGGCATCTACATGAATTTGCAGAAAGCTATTTAGAATTCCTCGCTACGAAAACACAAGACAAAATCCACAAGATACAGTGAATTGCAAGCGCGGGATCATTGCCTAACTGCCACGAAAACCACAGGCACTCGCGAACAATGCAAACGGAACCCAACGGGTTGTAGTGAACCGTTTAGCGAAATCACAGTCCATTACACAGAAATGATCATGATTTGCGGATCAGCAGATGCCTTGTGGATGGGCTTAGCGTCGAGCTGGTGGGTTATTTCGGCAAAGGTGCGACCACTTCGATCTTGCCTTGTGGCGTGTACGCAGAAGGTTGCGTTGTGGCGAGCTCAGTATGTTGAACCCCAGAGGCGCAGTTTCTAGCTTTAGCCGTAGATCTGTGAACGCGATCCGCTTGCGCTGGCACGTGTATCGTCGCACCAAAGCAGCCACGAGCGCTACATTCGCCCGTCGACGCGGTTGCGTTGCTGCGGCACGTAATGCAACTGTTTTCTAATACGAGAGGCAATGACACCCGAAGAAGTAGGCGGCGGAGAAACATCGCAGCTTACGCGTGGCGTCTTGATTTACGCTACCCAACACCCTATGCGCTACCGTATCAAGGCGTTCACTGTCGGAGGTCGTTAGCGTCATGTTCCACTACTTCGCTTCGCCTCTCCTAGCCGGCAGCGCAATCCTACTTCAAAAGGTTAGCGGGAAGGGTATCAGGCGCTTTAGTACAGCCATTTGCCATTGAGTTGGGAGAGCATTTGGGACAGCGCTTTGCAACTCCTGTTGCGGCGAGAGACAACGTGAGCTCGATTTTGAGGTCGACCGCATCTGTTGCGCTTTTTTCTGGCGATGGCATTTCCGTGACGGATATGACGTCAGCGGTGTCTTGATGTATCCCGGCATAAAACACTGTCTTTAAAAATTGAAAACCACTTCATCTTGTGAGATTATTTCGCAAGAGGATTTCACCTGCGAATGGGATGGTGTTTCCGTGGTAACGTGAAGGATGGCGCCGCTGCATGATGACGGTAAAATTCATGTCTGCTGTGGGGACGGCCTTCCTCTTGACATGCGCAATGGGGACGGGAAATGGAAGGGAACGAGAACAAAGCCCTCCCAAAAGCAATAAAATACCCTTTGGGTTTATGATTTGGCGTGGTTTCTAGTTTGGATATTGCTACAATAGTCATTTTAGGGCCAGTACTCTGGAACAAATATGGGGCAACTAAGGTATGCTGTTATTTTGCTAGGTACCTTGCTACTTTAATTTGAACGAAAATATAACATGTGTTCCAAAAAGACACACGTAAAACGGGTGCATTAATTTTGTGTTTTTAAGTTCAAGATCAACTGAGTCAATGAAATAATTTCGTCTGATTTACCCAAAAACGGTAAAAAAGCGGTTACGGTGGTTTATAACATCAACATTGTGCACAATTGTTTAAAAATATTATATGCGAAAATGGGGAAAATTTACAGGTAAAACGAAGACCTGAAAATTAGATGATATACCCATATCCCAAAGAATATAAATTTATTAATTTATTTATTTTTACATATATCAGGCCATTCTGGGCCAATACAGGAATGGTCACAACGAATTGGTTTTCATCCGAAGGTTACCATACGTATTAAAAGAGCAAGAAACAAGACAAAAAAGAACACGCCCGGTCAAAAGCATGCTATACAGTGCAACGTTTAGTCCAGAAAGAGAAATGATATTAACGCTAAAGATGCCGCGTTAAAATTCTAGAACATTTATAGCGCTCACAAAGAACTCTACTGATACGCGGTTGACGGCATCTGCCGGTAGTTTGTTCCACAGTGCGATGGCTGATGGAAATAGGAACTGCTTATCTGTGTTTATGTTGCTTTTTGGTTGTCGAATTTGCTGCGCCAAAAATGCCTTAAAGGATCTTGGAAGTAGTTATTTCGGTGTATTTTCTCATGGTCGCGGAACAAAAGATAGAGGAACAGAAAACTACATATATTTGTATATATTGCAAGAGAATGGAATAAGTATAGAGTTCATAGAAAGCAAAATAGTCGCAAAAACATACTTGCGCACTATTCCCAATGTTTTAATGCCTGTAGTTTTTTTGTCTTCTGTGTCAAATTGATTGCTTTAACACTGTTACAAAAGAATAACAGGATCAAATTTTAGTGAAAATGTGCGAAAGCAGGTGTGATTGGTCGTATGAAAAATTGAGGTGACAACCCAGAATAACAAACCAAGCAGGTTAAGAAAAAAACACTTGCCTGCAGAATTTTATGCTGATGTAATCAATGGGTACTTGAGAAAAAGCGTTTAATCCGCGGACGTATTCGCGTTGATAAAAGCTTTAACTCATGTATCTGCAGCTCTCGGTCTAATGAAGGCATATCGAAGATAAGTCATGCTTTAATTAACCGCTAGCACATCTATACCATTACGACCAGTGTGTTTCTCGTGAACTACTTGATTCGCAGTGAAGTTGTAAACGTTGCAGAACGATGTCTGCTGTTCATACATCGCACTCTTCTGTGGGACAACAGCTACAACGGCTGTGACAAACCTCCGCCGCAATAGCGAGCACTTTCATGAGGTCTTTCATTCTCCCACCATTTTTGCAACGCCAAACTCAGCTTTGCTGGACGGCCATAAACCCGATTACCAGAAAATCTTTCTTATTCTTATTTGACCTCATAAACCGGAATTTATTTCTCAGGCGGGGCAAATATCCTTTAAGTATAAACCCAAAATATAAAAAGCAGCTTTCGACAACAGGACCCGTCTATTCAGCACTTCTATTCATTTTGAACACTACGAAACCATCATCTACGTAAATCAAGAAGCACCAATACCGTAATCACCCAAAATGTTCCATATTAAACAATTTCAGACAACTTCTTGTAATCAGCACGCCCAAGCCACTAACGCTAAAGAAAAATTTAGGGCCTAACTTGAAAAAAAAACACGGAAGGAAGAAATAGATCTCACGGGCACCTGGAGAGGGGCAAGAAGGGCAGTTTCTACCTACACCCCCCCCCCCCATTTTCAAATTCTTGCTGATTTAGTTTATTTATTTATTTATTTATTTTAACATACTGCAGCCCCTCTTGGGGCTATAGCAGGAGTAGGTACATCGCACAAAACCATGCATCGAACAAGTTCAACAATGAAACAAAAGCAAAAAGAAAGAAAGAAAACACGGTAACGACGAAACCAGGTGTTCGAAACGCAACATAGAAGGAAGTATACAGTTTTCGCGGCATGGTAAAGGGTTACAGTAGATCGACCTAATATACACATCTAAGTACAAAAGTGCACTCGTACAAAGGGGGAGAGAAAACATAGCGGTACATGTGCGAAGCTTACTATAGTTGTATTTTAGAAGGAAATGCACGCAAGTCTAGAGAGCGCACGTGACCAGGCAACAAATTCCAGCACTCAATTGTTCGCGGAAAAAAGCTATATTTGAACGTGTCTGTGCGGGGATGATACGGGGAACGTTATGGGTGTGATTGCTTCTGGTCTCAGTAGGGTTTGAATATGTGACATATTTGTTAGATGACCGGCGATATGAACAGTGAATGATGCGGTGAAAAAAGGTTAGTGATTCCATTTCATGACGGGCAGTTAAGGTGGTTAGCTCTAGAGATACGAGGGCTGTGGTTGGTGAAAATGTACAGTCATACCTTCGACAGATGAATCGGATGGTTTTCTATTGAACGGATTCAATTTTGTTAATTTCGTCTTTTCGGTATGGGTTCCACACGGTGCATGCGTAGTCGAGTATCGGTCGGAATAGTGTTTTATACATCAGGAGTTTGGTGTCTTTCGGTGCTTGGCTGAGTGTGCGCCGTAGATAACCCAGTTTCTTAAGTGATTTTGTACATACATATTCGATGTGTTTCGACCAGGATAGGTTACTTGTGAAAATAATGCCAAGATACTTAAATATCTGAAACTCTTTGAAGGTTTATGTCAGCGGATGAGTACGTGAAATTAGACAGGGAGCGTTTGTGAGTAAAAGACATGGATACTGTTTTGCGGAAATTTACGGTCATCTGCCACGTTTTACACCACGCTCAAAACCTAGAAAACGACAAGTTTAGTTTTTGGTGACATTGCACTGAGCTAATGGTGTCATATAGTACGCAATCGTCCGCATAAAAACGGATTTTGGAATTGATGTTACCAGGCTGGTCGTTTATGTAGAGAAGAAATAGCAGTGGTCTAAGGACCGAGCCCTGGCAAACTCCGGAAGTTACGTTAGATTTATTGGATACGGAACCATTAAATTCTACAAAATGCGCGCGATCTGAAAGAAAGTTTTCTATCCACATGAACAAGATAGGGTTGTTTAATATCGCATTTAGTTTGCATATCAGCTTAGTGTGAGATACCGTGTCGACTTTTTTGGAAAAATCGATGAAAATGGCGTCGACCTGCTCTCCAGACTCAAGTGAAGAAAAAACGTCGTGAACGAATTCTGTAATTGCGTAACCATGCTTAAACTACGCCTGAATCCACCCTGAAACTGAGATAATAAGTTGTGTTGTTCTAAATGCTCCACGATGTGTTTATAAATGATATGCTCCAGTAGCTTACAAGAGTAGGAAGTCAGTGATATTCGTCTATAGTTAGTATAATATGCTTTTCTCCGGACTTAAATACGGGAATTACTTTTGCCAGTTTTCATGAGCTAGGCACTATGACAGTTTCAAGGGATTTCTGAAATATGACAGTAAGATACTTGAGAGTCCTAACGGAATAACGGACCAAGAACGCATGGGGAATGTCGTCCGGACCTTTGCATTTCTTAGTGTTTAGGTTTATTATTAGGTTGAGAACCCCCTCTTCGCTAATAATAACGTTTGGTATTGATAAGAGTGGGCTTGTACTATAACAAAGAGGAACTTCAAGGTCGTCGCGAGTGAAAACCGACTCATAGAACCTGTTGAAACTTCGGATATTTTCGCAGGATCATTGGTTGCTTCAATGCCAATGAAAAATGACGCTGATGCGGCATCGCGGGGCAATATTGATGACCAAAACGTGCGTGGGTATTAGATAATATGGTCGGAAGTTCTACTCGAAAAAAACGGTTTTTTGTTGCGGCGTTTATTTTGATCCGGAGTTCTTCCTTTGCCCGAAAAAATCTACCGTCATCATAAGAGGAACGGCGTGACCTCGCCTGCCTCATCCTACGTACTCGACGTGAAAGTTGCAAGATGCCACGGTTCAACCAGGGAACGTTAGTATTTTGCTTTTTTGTTTTGATCGGTACAAATTGCAGAGTGCAAGTTTTCACCAACTGTTCAAAGAAACCAACTAAAGCATCAACATCGTATCGTGTGGCGAGTGGTTAAATGATTCAAATTTATCGGCTAAACAGTCGAGAATAAAAACGTCATCAGCAGGGTTAAAATAGTGAAAGGAAGTGACCACGAATTGCCGTTTCGCAATCAAACACTTCAGGGAAACTAGCACTGCCTTGTGATCTGAGCTACCGTCGATAATGTCGCATTTACACACGTTATGTACCATAGGGGGCGGCAGAAAGTTGGATGGGCAGATGAGATCAAGAAGTTTGCGGGGATAAATTGGTCACAGTTGGCACAGGACCGAGGTAATTGGAGAATAATGGGAGAGGCCTTTGCCCTGCAGTGGGCGTAGTTAGACTGGTGATGATGATGATGATGATGATGTACCATATTTGAACTTACGAATACCAAGTCAAGGAGCGCATTATGCCGGGTGTATCTTGTTACGTTCTGGGTAAGCCCGAGGGATAACGAAAAATTTATAAGCTCACCACAAATATGGGAGTCGCGGCCGTTGTGAGTCAAGGAAGGCCAGTCAACTCCAGGGGCGTTAAAATCCCTCATAAGAACAAGATGCTTGGTGCCGAAGTTGTGTGCGCTTGCGAACTCGTGAAGAGTATGAAACATATCGAGGCAGGAATCCGGGGGGTGGTATATGACACCAATTAAAATGTGAAGTTTGTCGATGTGAAGTTTCCACCATATTGATACAATGCCAGAAGGACTAGGCAGGAGTGAGAACCTTAAGCCCGACCGAAAGAGCAAGGTTACGCCGCCGCCTCGGCGGATTCGTCGATCGACACGAACCACAACATATCCGGGTGGTGTAAATTCAGTCATATATAGCATCGTGGAGCCACGTTTCAGTTATACCAATGATGTGTGGGGAATATGTCGAAACGAAAGAAAGGAAGTCGGGGAATATGCGTGTTATGCTGTTGGGCCATAGTGTTCAAAAGTTGGGCTCGAAACCGTATCTATGATTGTGTACCCCCTCCTCTTAAAAGTTCCGCAGATGCCCGTGAAGGTGACCACTGCAATGCACACACCAACGCGTTTCTAGCGACACCAAGCGTGCCCTGTGAAATTATTCTTTCACCCCGATTACCCCAGTTCCAATCCCGTTAAAAGAGGCCATCATAACAGGTGGTCGAGGAAAACATCAACCGCAATACGAGGCTGAGCAAAAATCATTAGCGCATTCCTCGTTTCATAAAGTAAACTTGGGTACCTTAAGAATCTCATTCGCCACCAAAGTGAGTGCTCACCTATGTTTGAGCGGAATTTCAAATGTGTAAATATCACACTTACAACCCACAAAAAACTAACACCAAAACGCGTAGCACATCAACCGCGAGAACATCCCGAACACAAAGACACACTAACCGGCAAACGCGCACTGTACACTAGCTACATAGGAAGCTTTTCCGAAATGTTTAGTTTTCGGGTATGTGAGGAAAGTTCTCTTAGCCAGAAATGCGGTTCCAGAACCTAATGTACTTAGCACCAAGCCAACACAAGCATCACTTTCTGGCACGACGGCCAACGAGTCAGGCGCATATCTCTTAACCTGAACACCACAGAGCTAAGCCCTATCAGCCATTGTGAACCATCAACCCCCCAATTCAGGACTTACGGGTGGCCTAATTATCAAGAAAGAGCTTTGGCAAGCAGGGTTCTAAACTCTGGGTTTTAAAACACAGCTCTTCACATTTCAACAAAATGACCAAATTGAATCTCAAGGGTAAAAAACGCATCGGAACAAACACCCACAAACAATTCACCCCCCAACTACTTGACTAGTCTCACAAAAATCGCATGAAACCCGCGACGCCTCGACGACTTCACTAACCACCAGGGCACAGTCAGAGCCATCGTCAGAGGCCAGCGCTTGATTGACAACCCGAGTAAGAAACTAAGACTGTGAACGGAGATGTCGACTCGGACCAGACGGGCTTTCTTAACTCGCCCTAAGCTGCCTCCTCTCCCCCCCCCCCCCCCAGCACACTCAACTGATCCTCAAATCGAAGAGACAAACCCAGAAACTGTGTGATCCTGATACTTCCATTCCACCCTCCCATTCGTGAATCTAGAGCACCCCTTTCAACTCCTCTTCACTCCTCAATAAACCAAAAAGAAACTAAAAACCCTCGTCCCACATCAACATCCCCCTTCACGTGTCCAACTTATTTTCAACCAAACAGCTGGCAATCCTAAATTATATTCCTTTCTTAGTTCCAAGAAACCCTTCCCACATCAACGTCACAGCCAAACAGAAGGGTAACAAACAGCGCGATGTTGTCCTAGAGGCCAGCATTTGCTACGGCCAGAAATTATTGGGCGCACTGATTTGTCCTCAGAGGGAAGGGCTCACGTGGCAGACAGGTAAACGCGTGTTGGATGGTTTACTACAAAAAAAAAATTAGGTGCGCGTCTGCTTACTATGTTGCAATTGTATGATAAAAATAAAAATCCGCTTCCACCCATCCAACGTAAATTCTCAAAACAATCCCGTGTTCCAAGGCTTACCGCTAAGGCCCCTCCCTACGCGTTGTGCACGCGCCACAAACCCAAAATATATGCAGTAATGCACAACGGAGTGCAATTTGAGTACAATACAAACCGCGAAACGGCGGGTGAAGTCCGGTGACGGACTGGTGGCGCCACATGGCACTTTCTGTCTGAAACACACGATCGTGCGTACAAAGGGCCACCTACACGTGGCGCCAGAAGTACTGCAGCGACAAGGTCGGTTTTCCGTTTATTTCTATTGGTAATTCGACAGACAATTTTATGCAGTGGCCGTACGGTTTTAGTGGATATCTCAGTGGCCATGGAAGAAGGTAACATGGCACGTCATTCGACCGATTCACGCAAAGAATGAAATGAGCGCAGTGGCCAATTAAAGAAGCGAAATAAGCAGGGCAAGACCAATTCTTTTACGCACGGGTACATGGGGCGAGGCACAAAATTATCAATGGCCTCATGAAGCACGACGTACAAAAAACAATTCTGTGCTTATACACATACACGTATAGACGTACAAATTCCAATGTATACAATGCATATACATAATTACAAGGTGAACATTTTTCACATCCCCACAACACACCTACACTAAGGGTATGTGTATCAGTAAAGACGCAGCAAATGTGTGCATTACGGGGACAAAAACCAAAACTCGCCCTCTGGTTCATTTATTTCGCCTGCAACTGTGTTGAATTTGCAGATTAAAAGGTAATCAAGCGTCTCTATTTCGGTGCGTGTTCTATACTTCGATTGTAGCACGGTCACCGTGAATTTGTCGAATCAGTGACCCAGGCAGGCGACGCGCTTCGAGACAGGCAGATGAGTTAGCGTTCTGGTGTGGGGTCTGGGGTTACTTATTCGCATTCGCAGGGGTGTTTCTGTCTGACCTATGTACAGTGCGCTGCATACAGTGCACTGAAGAAAGTCGCAATAGAAGGTTCCTGTCGCGATCGAAAGTTCTGTATTTGCAATCGATCGAAGGTTCCACGTATTTGAAAGGAGAAGCTAGAGGATGTGCTTTGAGCAACGAGTGTTTTTGGCATCATGTGGCATATTACAGCGAGACTTTTTGCATGGTTCAGAGCCTATAAATTGGAAAAATTGAGTTTTGAATAACTTATGAGGTCTTTCAGGTTCCATGCTAGCCCCTAAACAACGCCGGGCGGTTCAGGGAGGACACGTCACATTCGAGCTCTTTCCAGAAGGGTGTTGTGAGGTTTCCGCAGGATTGTTCTTATGATCGGAGCGGAGGCCGAATATGTTAGAAATAAGATGGTTCGAGGTCTATCATTTGAACCTTGATTTTGCTCTTCATAAATTTGCGTCGCCCACTGTTTCCGATTTTTCAAATGCATCTTTTATCACGGGAAGAGGCGGGTTAAGCCTATTGCGTAGTTTATCCAAAATTCGCCGCAAAATCATGGACTTACTGTAAGGAATTCCGGTTTTGCAATTGCGAATATGGCTGCAGTGAAATTCGAGGTACTGGTGTCGGTCAGTGGGTCTTTGAAAAGTTAGGGTATGTAAATGCACTGCCTGATTTCGCATGCTGACGTAGAAAAGCGATGCTAAGCGCGTACGAGTGAAAGAACTGATGCCTTTGTGGATATTGTTAAGGCTTCAATAAACACAACGAGGGCCTCCTCTCCGTGAGGCCAGATCATAAATATGTTGTCAATGAAGCTGTAATAGAAGAGCAGTTTTGACGGTTAGTCTCCTAGAAACTTGTTTTTTGAATTTTTAGTGAAGAAGTGATGCTAACGCCCATCGGTGCCAAGAACAGGTGGTTTTTTTAAAATTAAAAAACACAAAGGGGCTCCTCTCCGTGAGGCCTCAAATTTATGTTTTTTTTAAAAAGAAGCGTAAACAAAGCATTTTTTGCCCAAATTTTTTTTTTTTAAGGTTTTATATAACGTGCGACCCACTTGGTTTCAAACCAGATCCATAACGGGAAATGAACTCCCCAAAGTTTACGGAAAAAACTTCCTTTTGGGAAAAGGGATAAAAAATTAAAAACCCCCCTTTTCCCCGGGAAAAAAACGAATTCAAGCAAAAACAGAAGGTAATACTCTTGTTCATGCCCGTAACCCTAACCAATACTTTGATTGCGAGGTTGTGATAATATATATTGCGAAAATTTTTTAGCCTAATTACAGGTTAAAATTTCATCTAAAAATTACCTTGAAAGACCGAAATACAAATAAAACATCCATATGGTTAACGGGAAGGTGGATGAGAATGTGAGGAATTGCGCACATCTATTTTATTAAACCTTTAAATGCACGAGAATTCTAATTTTTGTTACGCAAGCTGTAGCATTTACTTTAGGAAATCAATAGACAATAGGCAACAAAACCAAGCTCATTTCTTACCGGTTACTCACTCTACTGCGACAGTATTTCATGCAGTTGAGTTGGTCGATTATGGCTGCGCCATCACCTCACTGTATAAATTACACACGACTCTTCGAATTTTGTAACAAGGTGATGTCAAAGACAACATATGGAACTTCTATCAATTTCGTGTTGGAAATTCTTATTCAACTTCGGGGCCCGGACAGTAACCCGTAGAGCACTCCCCAGGACAGCACCCTTCGAAGATGCAGCTGCTTGTGTCCGTTTACGTAAAGCATCATGCCCTCCACGTGCGTACATTTTCACGAGAAGTCGCCTGACTTGCACGTGAGGCAATGACTGACTCTCGTTTTGCAGTGCTGTTTCAATTACCCTGAGTGTGCTTCGTAGGCCTTTTCTTTGACCTCTGCACCTATTTTCTTCCCGCACTGCAATTTTCTCCAGCAGAAATATCGAAATTTTTTGTCCCACTGTTACCCTGAAGCACAAAATGTTTGCGATCCATACGCCGAAATCGAACCTTTCGTTATTACGAATATATAGGTAGTCTTATTCGTCCGTAATGATGCGTGCGCAACTTGTTCCTCTCTTCCACGAACACAGGCTCGCACCATTGCGGAAGGGTTTCGCTCTGCCTTGCGTAGTCCTCGAAGAGGCGGTTCTCTCACGTCCATGGTACATTGTGGCAAACATCCCTCGCACTCTATTCATTTCAGTGGTCCCACTTTCTCGGTTTAGCAGTGGAAGTTTTTCTTTCGCTTCTTTCCTGTCCTCAAGCAGGGGCTATACGTCACTGATATTCATATTCTTTGTTTTCAGTGACAGTGTAGCAGCTCCGTACTTTACTGTGCGACGCGTGTCCGTGTTTACTACAACTACGTGTCATATCAGTCTGCTAACCAGCACGTTCGTGAAAGCAGGTGTCGAGGTGTGCTTCTAATTGACGCCTTCATGAAAGCATTGGAAGTGCTGCAAAGGTAGTTACATATCTTTACAATTGAAGGTAGCCATCTACATACGGTATTTCCACTTTGTGGTGATGTGATTCCCCACATGCCTGAACTATTGATAACGAACAAGTAAGCTGGCGTTCACCTCTGAGGTAGAAAATGAATTTGTTGCCTTCAGGGAGCCCTTCGTAATAAGGTAAACATTTCTATGGTCTCTTTTTGTAGGTGCGAGACAGAATTTCACTTGCAGAGCTGTTAAGCTACGCAAATCCTACGGCGCACAAGCTTGCTGGATGACCCTTCAGTATAGAGACCAGTTTACCGAATGAAGTGACCCAGAAATGCCTAAATAGATTAACCAAAGTTCGCAATTTAACGAAATAACTTGAGACACCCCTTAGCTTTATTAATAAAGTTTAGAGTTCAAATTATTCATGAAAGTTAATATTTGAAAGGCTGCGTTTTTTGCTGCAGCGCAGAGCACCGGCCAATTTATTGGGGACAGCAGTCTGCCAGAACACACTGATCTTCAATAATTCCCCTCAAACCCTATTACTCCCTATGGTTGGCCGTAATGATTGCACCATTATGCAAAACATGGCTTATTATGCAGGTTTTAGGAGAAGCACTGATCTCGTTCCGACCACACAGCACAATTAATAGTGAAGAATAACGCAAGCACTGTTTAAAATCTCCTCAGTCGAGGCCAAAATCGGTGGTTCCGCCCTGTTACCACTTCAAAACTTTCGAGAAAGTACGGTACGAGGTCTCCAGAAACTTAGCGAGGGCCTGTCCCCTACAAGACATTTTTCGGTAGTTTCCCTCGTCGCGTGTAAAGGTGCCAGCCCGCGCCCAGGGCTTTGCTACCTGAACACTGGTCATTATATTGTAGCTCTTAAAATCCTCCAAATCTACTAGGTGGTATGGTCCTTGTTGCAACAATTGTGCACATGTTTTGAGTATCCTCTGTAAATTATTATTAGTTTGGTTTATAACTTTATGTTTTTTGAATGTAGTTCCCAACGGCATACAATTTGCAACTAAGGCTTCTCATGCGTGATGCGATGTTGTGTATTCATGAATCTCGGCAGCGAAGCGTCCGCCCGGATCCCCTTGAGTGATGATGGTGACAGTATTGGTGACACCTCGTACGCTGAGCGCCAAAACATCAGCTACAATAAACCGTGGCGATGTGTTGTAAGGTGAAGGGTAGAAACCCCAAACGGTGTCCGTCGGAGCGCAGGTCAAGCTTCGGCGGATGGGCTCCTTGGCTGTCTACCAGGCAGGGAACTCCCGCACCTCTCTCGGTATCAGGGAAACCTTAACGAGGAAAGTACCCTTGTCGCTGCTATTATGCTATGCTATATGGTATTGTATTACCCCCCCCCTTCCCCCCATACGTGATTGGTTCCGGAAAAGGGGCCGCACCGAAGTATTTTTTCCGCTTTGCCTACCTTAACATTTCCCGAAGCGGATAATTTTTTTTCGAATTATGTTGACAGAATTCCTCAATCCAGCCAAACCTCTTGCATCGCAATTGGTGTTTTTGATTGCAAAATAACTTGAAGTAATAATTAGAACATCTTACAGGGCTAAAAAACAAAGGACTGGTGAGGTCCTTGTCGAAGTGAACGACAAGCTGCAGGACACAAATCTTATTGCTTAAACACGTCTGTCCGATCTGGACATCGGAGTCACACCCCACCGTAGCCTCAACAGCTACCAGAGTGTAATCGTTGAGCCGCACCTGTTGAACGAAATGGGTGCCGATCTTCATTCTTCCGGGCCTGAAGGATCAGGGCATCACAGCCGTGAGCCACCTCACCATCCGCAGTGACGACAAGGAGATTCCCATCAAGCACATAATCTTGACCTTTAACAACTCAGCACTTCCGCTACATATCAATGCCGGGTTTATCCGATGCTACATCTTTCCATACATCCCAAACCCATGGCGCTGCTTTAGGTACCAGTGTTTCGGGCATGCTGCAAATTCTTGCCATGGCCGAAAAACCTGTGCGAAATGCGCGGCACAGGATCATCCTACCGACAAATGTCCATCCAACACCATCTCTTGTGTTAACAGCAGGGGGCCGGATGCGGCATACTCCCGCAAATGCGAAAAATGTAAACTAGAAAAAAAATTACCAACATCAAGGTTACTGAGAACATCATCTTCCCAGAGGTGCGAAAGAGGTACGCTCTGAAGAGGTACGCCGACTCAGCTTGCCGGGTGCCGGAGCGGCGTCTGGTTTACACAGGGACCCAGTTCAGCGAGTAGGACCTGGTCGCCTCCGGGTCGCCTTTGGCAGCTCAATGCGTCACCACACCGCCCACTGAGGCAGCTACGGTTCTGGTGCCATCCACTTCCGCATGGACCAGTGCTGCTGCCGTCCCTGCCTCCTCGTCCTCCAGTTCATTGGGAGGTGCCGAGGGAATGGACACCGGGAGCCCGGAATCGGCTGCCACCACCACCGCACCATCCGTGGCACCTCTGGTGCTCCCGACGCCCGCGGCGGTGGCGGGTCAAACGAAGGGTTCCCGCATGGGAGCCAAGTTAAGGGGGCTCGATCCGTCGAGCACCGCTCTGACATCGGACGACGAGAACGATGTCGGGCCGTTCCTCCCTGCAACGAAGCGAATGGAGCGCCCTCCGAGGTCCAGGCCAACATAACGGCCCAAAAATCCTAATCCCAGAATAACAGCCCCGAAAGACAACACATGAACACACTCATACACATTCCAGTCTTTCCTAAATGTAAATATTTGGAACAGAAAATATCATTCAGTGGAACGTCGAGGGCTCATAACAATCTAGATGATGTGTACTAGATACTTCTTTCACATCAGCCAAGTCTCATGTGTCTTCAGTAAGCGCGCTCAAATAGTATGCATACTAACTTCTTGAATAGTTACATAGTATTTCGGAAAGACAGGCACACTTGCACTTATTCTTCAGGTGGTGTGGCCATAGTCGCCTAAAATTGTTAGCTTGTCACACAATTCACCTAAACACCATGCGCGAAGGTGTCGTGATTCCAACAATTATTCATAATAGGTTAATAACGGAATGCTCCCTCTACATCTCTCCTGATTACCAACTATCGAACACTGATTTTCAGGATCTAACAGATCAACTACCTGAACCGTATATATTCTTAGGCGACCTCAATGCACATTATTCAATCTGGGGCTCTTCCCGAAGAGACGCCCAAGCTCGCGTAAATAAAAATGTCTACCATCATCGGAAGCATTCGTCTTTACGAAAAGAAAGCTACATAGTATAACATAGGAAAAGATGGTTATTCACATCTTGACTTCGCTCTTCGCTGTGCAGTTCTTTTCCCTTTTCTTGAGCGGCATGTGGACACAATGTTATATAGTAGTGACCACTTCTCAACCAAATTGACATACATAGGCAAAGGCACAAAGGCTTCCCCTTCTCATAAAAGGTCCAGTGAGGGAAGTGCAATCTGCAGTACATTCACAAAACGTCTCAACTAATCTACACATCCAAAAAACACCTACACGTAGACGAGGCGACACAACTCCTCACGGCGCACATCTTCGACGCCACCGGCAAGTCTATTCCCCACACGTCCGGTGCCCCGTGTAACCCAAGGAGGCCGTGGTGGAGCGATAACTGCAGGCGGGCGCGAAAGGCCTAGAACAAGGCGTGGGGTATCCTTCGTCAATACCACACTTCGGATAACCTTTTATTGTTCGAAAGGTCACAGGCGTT
Organism: Haemaphysalis longicornis; assembly: GCA_013339765.2. Classification (NCBI taxonomy): domain Eukaryota; kingdom Metazoa; phylum Arthropoda; class Arachnida; order Ixodida; family Ixodidae; genus Haemaphysalis; species Haemaphysalis longicornis. The sequence continues at coordinate 131,036,399 of CM023452.1, read as the reverse complement.
AGGAAAACGCGTGCGCCGGGAGGTAAAAATGGAGATCTGGCGTACCTTCCTCACATCCCTAAACTCCTACACCGATACCCACATGGTATGCACAGGTATACGTAAATTAAAAGCACAACACACACATAGCGTGTGCCTGGTTAGCAGGGCAGCGGATACACTAGAAGACCAGGCTAACACAAACGCACAACATTTCCAACACGTGCCTAGTTCTGCACACTACACAAAAATTTTCATGCAACACAAAACATCCGCAGAAAAAAATCCCCTGCGTGTGAAGAACATACACGTCTGCATACAACTATGAATTGACACTTTATGGGCTGAAGATTGCTCTTGCCCCATGTAAGCCTTTAGCTCCTAGTGCAGACAACATTACAAACACTAAAATTCAACACCTACACGCAGACACTTCTTCACCGATACAACCAATGTAAACGATGCTGCAGCATCAAAATATAAGACGGACAGAGAAATATGGCGAGACGGGCGCTGACTTCTAACTAAATTTATTAGGATGAACCTTTCCCCTTTTATACACATTCTTCATGGTAATAACACTACAAAAAGTTCTAATTGCTAGTATTACACCTCCATATCAGCACGTATTCAATGCACTTGGCACAATCTATACAAACAAAAAATCACGCCATGCCCAAGGTGCAGCACGTGTTCGAAAGGAAAGCTATCTCTTTTTTTGACAATGCAATAGACGCCCGGCTTACACATTTATTACCATGCCTCAAAAGTTCGCGCTCTTCAATAACTTCTCGAGTAGTTTCATAACCGCTTCTTTCTATCACCTCACACATTTCAAACTGAGGTTTGCATCCACAAGATTTGCAACGCATGACAAAGAACCAATCGCTTCCTTTTTGACAGTGTTGTCGTGCTCCCTCAATCGGTCATTAAGGCATCTGTCAGTTTGACTGACATACACGAACCCACGATTCCTCCAGGGAATGCGATAAACCGCACAATCCACGCGTGGGACCTACTGTGTCAGGTGCTTTAAATGGCTCCCACGGTGGTTCGCCTCTGTTTTTGTAGTTTTCTCGGCGAATTTCACAAGCTTATGGGGAGCGAAAGCGCTACCTTTAGGCCTACCCGGTTGGCGATTTTATTTGAACAGTGAGACAAGCCCTGAATGTATGGGAGCACGAGATCATTTTTTCTCTCACTCTCGTGAGCAGGCCGGTCATGCGCATCCTTACGATGTCAAGATTAAAGGTTCCTGAGAAGGCCTTCTGCGACCAATACGACCAGGTGGAGTGGGTAGCCAGCCGCTTGAATCCAACTGACCTGCTCGTCAAAGGCAGTTTGCAAAGCATCGGGCACGACTTACTTAAGGCGTCCGAGACCCACAGCTTAACTATTCCCCTTTTTACCAATTTGGAATGTGCGGAAGGATACGGGAGAAGCGGTCGTATCGGTGACACAAGGCCTTCTCAGGAACCTGAAATCTTGCCATCGTAAGGATCCGCATGACGGGCCTTCTCACGAGAGTGACAGGGAAAAGGTTGCCGTTGTCCCGTACATTCACGGCTTGTCTCAGTGTTTAAAAAAAGATCGCCAACGGGGTAGACGTGTAGGTAGCGCTTAGCGCTCCCTAAAAGCTGGTGAAATTCGCCAAGGAAACTACAAAAACAGTTGCGAACAACCGTGGGTGCCATGTAAAGCATCGTACACAGTACGTCCCATGCGTGGATCGTGTGGTTTAGCGCATTCCCCTGAGGAAATGTCGATTGGTGTATGTCGGTCAAACTGGCAGATGCCTTAATGACCGATTGAGGGAGCTTGACAACAATGTCAAAAAAAGAAACGATGGGTTCTTGACCATGAATTGCAAATCTTGCAGTGGCAAACCTCAGTTTGAAATGTGCGAGGTGATAGGAAGAAGTGAAGAAAAGTAATCAAACTACTCCAGAAATTATCGAAGCGCACAACATTTTAAGCCATCTTAGTAAATGTGTAAGCCGGGCGACTATTGCGTTATCAAAAAAAGATAGATTTCCTTTCAAACACGTGCTGCACCTTGGGCATGACGTGATTTGTTGTTTGTATAGATTGTGCCAAGTGCACTGAATTTGTGCTTAGGTGGGGGTGTGATACTAGAGATTATAATTTTTTTGTAGTTATGTTAACATGAAGAATATGTATAAAAGGTGCAAGGTTCATCGTATTATATTTAGTTGGAAGGCAGTGCTCATCCCGTCGTCTTTCTGGGTCCGTGTTTTATTTCGCGCTCTAGCATCTTTTACAACGAACTACCAACTCACCCAAAAGTATGCTTGTTAAGCTATACAACCAAATATGGCTTTTGGGGCACATTCCCGCTTCTTGGAGGGAGGTCATAGTTATAGCATTCTTGAAAGACGGGAAGGGCCCTTCCCTCCCGCAAGTTATAGGCCCATTGCCTTCACAAGCTACCTGTGTAAGCTTCTCTGGAAGATGATTAACCGGAGACTCGTGTACATTTTTGAGTACAATGGTCTTCTGGACCGCTGCCAGCCTGGCTTCTGGTCTGGGCGATCTACAAATAATCAACTAGTTGCATTAGCATCACACATTACGCTGCCTTTATACACAAACAGTACTGCATGACCATATGTTTTGCCAACGAGAAAGCCTAGAATATGGCATGACACTACGGCATTCTTCCATACCTAAAATGTTATAGAATAACATTTAAGATGTTGAACACTCTGGATAGTCACTTGCCTAAACGAATATTTCGTGTCAGACTTGTTCGCAATGTCAAGAGTTCACATTCAAGAAAATGGCGTGCCTCAGGCCGGAGTTTTGAACTGCATGCTCTTCATTGTGAAGATGAACTCGCTAAGGAAAGCAGTGCCTTCATCAATCTTCTGTTTAGTGTATGTGGATTATGTAGAAATATCCTTTAAATCTTCCAGCATTTCCATATGTGAACGTCCGGTCCAGCTTGGGGTAAACAAACTTTATCACTGGGCAGGCGAAAGTGGTATCAAACTTAATCCCGCGAAATCTACCTGTGTCGTATTCTCAAAGAGACGCGGAGTAATGTCCTATCCTGAAATAACTCTAAATGGTGACGTAATTCCTGTTAAACAGAGAACACAGGATTTCGGATGTGGTAATGCACGAAAAACTCACATTCAGCTCTCACATCAAGCAGTTGAAGCAAAAACGTCTATACACAATGATTATTCCGAAAGTATTATCTCACCAATCATGCGGTGCAGAAAAACAACTTCTGCGCATCTATACCGTTTTGGTAGCTCCTCGCTTGGATTACAGAATTGTTGTCTACGGGTCAGCCATGAAAACAGTGCTAAAATGCTCGCCCGCGTACTGTACTTGGGGATTCGCCTCTCATGAGGTGCTTCTGGTACAAGCCCTTTCCAAAGCATGTATGTGGAATGCTACAAATGGTGCCTAGAGCACCAGCAAACTTAAGTTGATATTTTATATGCTTCTAAAATCTCATAAATCGATCCCCATACTTTTAAACCGGTTTTTATAAATACATGCACATCACAGCTCTTTTTTAATCGTCCATCCATTTCTGTTCTTCTCTCACAAATAGTGAGAAAGGAAGCGGCTTTACTTAACGTCTCCTTTTTAAATTCTTGAAATCATTACCCATTGGTTTTATTTCGCCATGGAAGATTCGCACTGGGTCGTGTGACTTGTCTTTCATCCAACTCGACAAAACTAGGGTACCCACAAATGCGATTCCGCAGCACTTTCTGTCACTGCAGAAGTACCATTGTACAGACGTTCATAGCGACGCTTCCAAAAGGACTCCGCCGTGTCATGTGCTGTGCACGGATCCACTTTAAAGTTTCTGAATCCATGAATGTAACCTGTAACATCGTCACAGCCGGGGTAATGGAATCTTTCTTGCTGTGAATCTCATGTTTAAATGTCAATATTCCAAAATCCCTCATTTACAATGGTTTACTAAGTTCTGTGCGGGCGTTATAATTCCGAAAAAAATCCAAAATTTACATAAATTATCTTGTTCTTCGGACAAATATATCGGCATATGGCGCAAACCTTTAGGTGACCTATATCCCAGGCCAGTCAAGGATACCTGGAATTGAGACGGCAGATCAAATGGCCGCTGCTGCACTTCCAAACACGGCGCACATAACAGTACCCTAAACCGACCTCAAACCACACATAAACAAAACTACGTAAAACATGGCAAAAAACAGACAGACAACAAACTCCACATTGTAAAACCGCACTTCGGATGATACACAACCGATTCACACAACAGACACGCAGAAGTTGCCTTGGAAAGGTTACGGATAGGCCATAGACATGTAACAAACTCCCACCTGCTCACTGGGTCCCTACGACCCATGTGCAGCGGGTGTGAAGAGGGCCAATCCGTAATCCACATACTCATTCAATGCAAGGGACTTTATGTAACACGACGCAAACACTTCCCACAACTATACACACGACATATTCTACAGCACCCGTCCGACTTCTTAGGAGACAATCCTACGTTTAGAATCATAGATTTTTTTTAGTTTCCTAGCAACGTAACATTTTTAAACCTGATTTCTTATTATCCATCTTGAAAACCGGGCCCCTTACACCAGTCATCTTTATTGCGTTGTGCTTTACTTTGTTTTTAATTACTGAAATGGTATAGTTTTACTTTCATGTCACCCTAATGAAATCACTTTTCTTTGGCGCTCTTTGTCCTTAGTTGTCCTTGCGCCATTAAAATACAAACATCATCATTGTCGGTTGCGATGCATTATTAACCAAGCGAAGTTATCCCTTTCCTTAAAGGTAAAATTTTGGAAGAATATAGGCATGTCACTAAGTGAACGCCTTCTGAAGAACGCAGAAAAGCTGAAAAAAACGTGCCATATTTCAAACAGATAAGAAAGCACGCATGTGCAGAATGGGATTTATTCGTAATGGCCCTATGCAGATGGAATACGCTTCAGATCAGCAAGCGTGCTTTTTCAATGCCTCTTTAATAAAGTTTTAAAGTTTCAAACGTTGCAATGTTTAAACGTTTATTACAAAATACAATGATGTGCGATTTCGTAATGTAAGTATACCAGACGAGTACTCATAAAAGAAACCACCGGCGGAACCACCGAGTAGTATATGTTGTTTGTAAAAGTGTTTATACTATCGCCCTATTTTATTAATATTACAAAGTAATTGTTGTTGAATGTATCGGTTATTATTATATATTTGTCAATATTTTTCCTGCATTAGAGTAACTCCCGTCACGAGAACACAAATTAGTGGACACGAAACCATGAATAAACTAGGCACCAAGAAGGCATTGAAAACGCTGACACCTCTATGGTTGCACGGGTCGAGCGAGACAGCCTCCATTGCTCAGTGAAATTTTCATCACAACAAAACACAAGGCCCCCAAATATTTCGTGTTCATTTCCAAAGTTTCAAGATTCAATTCTAACAATAGGGGGGGGGGTAATATTTAAAAAGGGCCCATCTCCCGGTGAGGGGGACTCGAGTAAATGCGTCGCATAGGGGGTGGGTTTATTGCGTTAACGTTTAGTGTTTGGGGAGTTGGGGGTAGTGAATGCGTTGTATCAGCAGCTTCTTGACGTAGTTTGAATGAGTCAAGGATATAAGGCGCGTTCGTAGCCTTTTATTCTGTGTCGGTTTTGTGGCGCAGTGGGACGAGCACCATGTACCTCGCGTTCCGCCCACAGGTAGTGAATGCGTTGTATCAGCAGCTTCTTGGCGTAGTTTGAATGAGTCAAGGATATAAGGCGCGTTCGTAGCTTTCCATTCTGTGTCGGCTTTGTGGCGCAGTGGGTAGAGCTCCATGTACCTTGCGTTCCATGTACCTTGGTTGCGCTTCTGAGTTCGCCATCGGCGTTTCAACGAGTCGCGCGCCTCGATGAGGTGCGCGAGCCGGCTGTCTACCTCGTTGACTTCGTCCTCGGCTTCGAGCTCGGTGGTGGCCCTCTTTGCTTCCCGGCGGATCGCCTCCGTCCACCTCTCTATGTCGTCTATGACGTTGGGTACGTTCGCGAGGTTGGTCCGGAATGCGTTCCAGTCTGTGTGCTTGTGTGTGCGTTTGGGGCTCGCCCTGCCTTTTAACGGAACAGTTAGCTCGAGGAGACAGTGGTCGCTGCCAAGCGTCTCGGTGGTGTTTCTCCACTTCACCTTCGCGTTGTTACTGAAGGCGAGGTCCTGGTTGGTGTCCCGGTGCACCGACGTCGGGGCGTGTCTGGTCGGGATGGAAACGTCGTTGACGAGGTGGTAGCCGGCCGCTTGCGTTTCCGTCAGCAGACTCTTTCCTTTTGCCGTGTCGTGGCCGTAGCCCCATTCCGTGTGCGGCGTGTTAAAGTCGCCGCAGAGCAGCGTCGTGTGGTCTTCGGCGAGCCGCTTGAGCTTCCCCACGATTGTTCCGTATCGTTGTTGCGCGTACCGGGGTTTCGCATATGCGTTGGTGACGTAGACGTGCTCCTTCTTGCTGCCGCGGCCTACCACCAGCTCAACGGTTAGGTGCTCGACGTTCGCGGTGTGCGCGAGCGTATGCTCCAGGCTTGTTATGCCTTTCTTGACGAACGTGCACACCCCGCCACTCACTCGGGCTCCGCGTTCCGGGCCCTTGGGGTGTGCTAGGGCGTAGGTGCGGTACCCCGGCAGTGTCGGGGTGTGTTCGCTGTGAGTCTCTTGCAGCAAGATCACGTCCGGTCGGCGTTCCGCTTGCGTTACGTATTGCGCGAGCGTCGCCTTCCTCCCTCGAAGGCCGTTGATGTTCCACTGCCATACGAGGAGGTCGTGTTGTTTCGGTTGCGTCGTCGTCGTCGTCATTACGGGGACGGTCTGGATGACGGTGTTGTTGAGCGCGATCGCGACGTGAGCTTCTTGCACAGGGCCGCTAACATGTTCTCTATCTTGTCGGACCGGGCTTTGAAGCTCGACAGCACCCCCGCCTGGGCCGCTTCCACTGCCGATAGCCGGGTGTTGAGCGTCTCAAGCTGTCTATTGGTGGCGTCTTGGTAGCTTTGGAGCTCTTCCCTCGTTACGTACTGTTGCCGCGCGTCGTCTCGCGCCTTCGATTTGAGCGCGCGCCTTCTCTAGACGGGCTCGTTCTCGGCTTCCATGTCGTCGTGTATTGCCTCGACGTTTGCGCCTTCGTTTGCGGAAGGGTCGTCGTCTTGTGCGTCCTCGACCGGTTCTAGTGGTATCCTCACGCGCGAGCGGGCGGCCGTCGGTGGCGTCGTCCTCCCCGGAGAGGATGTCGGGGTGCTCGTCTCCGGCGACGATGACGGTTGCCATTTCTCGAACACTTTCTCGAGCTTGCGGCACAGCTCCGCGATGGTATCCTCTTGGCGTTCCATTTGGGCCCTTAGTATTGCGTTTTCGTTCCTTACACTTTGTAGCTCTCTTTCGAGCGCGGAATCGCGTCCGAGGCCGTTGATGCCATCGCGGGTCGGCTTGCCCATTGTTCCCGCTCCCGATGTCATCGCCGCCCACGTCACTTCGGTTGGCGGGTGCAGTTGCACTCTCCTATTTTCCATTGTTCCGCTCGCTCGCGTTGACGCGGTCATTGGCGTAGCTGCTGACGTCGTTGCCTTAAAGTTGCCGCCCCTCTGGCCCCGCGGTGTCGCGAAGGGGGCGTTCCCTCTCTGCAGCTCTGGAAAGTTCTCCGCCGTTTTGCGCGGGGGGCTTGCTTTGGTTGGTTTACTGCTTCTTTCTGTCGTTGCGCGCGCTCCCCGCGATGCTGCGCCACCACGTGGGAGAGCTTGAAACAGTTCGTGCAGCCTGTGGCGCCCGTTGTGTGAGCCCCGTCGCAGAGTTTGCAACGGGGTCTGCACGTGGCCTCGTGGTTCGGCTCTGGCTCGCGCTTCCCACATTCCAGGCATACCCTGCTCTTCGGGTTGGGGCATACTTCCGCGCGGTGTTCTAGCTTGCCGCAGCAACGGCAGAACTCGTGGTGTTGGCGATATAGGCTACATTTGACTATCATAGCGCCGTACTTGACGGAGTTGGGCACCTTGCTGCCATCGAAGGCCACTATCACTGTGGAGGTGTTACCTATCCTGTGCGCCTCGAGCGCTAGTGGGTTGGCCGCATTGACTATGTTGGCTTGTAAGTCCTGATACAATTAGGACGTATCTATCCCTCTGATAATGCCCTTTACGGTTCCGTCGGGGGCCGATACGTACGCGAACGTTTCGTATTCGGCGTTGCCTATCTGGAGTTGCTTTATCTGTACGTACCTCTTAGCTCTGTCGTCGCTGGGTGTACTGACTATAATGACGTTCTGTGTGGCGTTTGTGCAAATGGTGTCCTGACTCGACTCTTGCATGGTGGTCCCCGCGGCCTTAAAGATGGCCAACATTAGGTGCTTGGCCTCCGTGCGAGCTACGTTGAGTCCGCCTCTCGGGTGGAGGATAATTTTGGTTTCACCGCGCGGTAGCTGCACGGGTAGGCGCGCTGCCTTTCTCAGTCGCATGGTAACTTTATTAGCGAAGCTAGAACTACTCTGATGCTGCTTTGAGGCTGCGGGAGAGGCAGAAGCCGGCTCACCCATTTTCGGTGCGGTGCGTCGGCGTAGTCTCCTTCCCGCGACGATCCAGCCCTCGTCTCCGTCGTCGTCATCACCCTCCTCGGTGTGGCGCGGTGGCAAACTTTCGTTGGGGGCCGACATTTCGGCGTCGTAGATTTCCTCGTCGTCGTGGTCTCCTTGCGAAAAATCAGTTCGCGAGGAGGCACGAGCACTGTGGTTGTAGGGGGCTGGCGCTGGTGATCGAGGGACGGTCACATTCTGGGTCGGTTGCAGAGAAGCGTTCGCTTCAGCTTTCTGCGTCTACAACACCAGTCATCACCACGCTGCCCCCATGAAGTTCAAGGGAAACAATGCACTGATACTGTACTTCCTAATTCAAAAATTTGGCTCAGTGCAAGCTGCAGTCTTTTCGGCCATCACGCATAAGTGCTGCATCTGAGGCAGGGATCACCCGATCAGCGAACGCAGAGTAACGTCCGCTCCGGTCTTCTCGCAGTGCTGCGACACCGCCGGCAAGTGCGTTGTGGGAAAACGTGTATGAGCATACAGAGCAAATATCTCATGGTTTGGACACGTGGCAAACAGAAATGTGACTGGGAAAAAACCTGAAAAGTACGGGGCTCTCCGGCTGTGACGCACGATACAAGAGTAAAGGGAAGCAGTCGGAGAGATGACGCGATAGCCGCGAATGCCGGCCTCTTCCTCACCCTTCTTCACACGCTCCTGTACGTTTTCATTATGCCGTAGCTGCTACGTTCGCTCACTTGGTTGTGCGGGCATAAACAGACGCCGACCCCCGAACCCATGAAACGCCTGCCAAAGGCTTCGCTTTAAAATTAAAGTTCAGGAAACAAATTCGTTTGCGTTTACATAGAGCTTGAGTTCGTATGGGTTTAAGGGCTTCTGAGGCGGCATTTTTGAAGTTATATGCGTGTCCCACTGGTGGCAAACTACGTAAAGTTTTGAAAGCGATACGGCTTACAAAATGTATCGAAAAGCTTTCGCCACCCTCGAAAAAAGTGCAACCTTTGTGTGTTGCGCCCTCACGCAGTGAACCCGATGTTTGAAAAGTAATTACGCAACAAATACATGCAGCCTTATTGATAGGTTGTGTTCATCGGTGCAGCCCTGCGCAGGTATATCTAAAATACACTTTTTGAAACTGTTGGCAAATTCTCTGTGGTGTAACATTTTTGCGCTGCCGAAACCCTGGGATACTTAGTTTCTTGTGTTATCAATAAAGAAAAACAAAAAAAAGGCTATAACAATTTTTGGGCTTTTGCTTTTTTACGGAGTTTATATTTTTTGTGAAAGAAGCAAACATTGTTTTAAATCTTTTGTAATAAAACAGGGTGCAAGCTGTTGTTGCGTCATGTATAGTTTAATCACAAATGGAGTATAAAATAAAGAAATTTATACCAATATTGCATTTTTTCTTTTGTCTTCAATTTAACGTTCGCTTGCGTGCAATATAACAGCTACCAAACCTCTTACTGTCACCATCATTCTCGGTCTCATCTACGCGGTCGTAAAGATACGTGATAAAATATTGGGTTTAGCAAGTGCAAGTTTACTTTGTTTCACAATAGCATCTTTTCTTGCACTACGACAAAGTTAACCCGAGTAACTGAAAATTCTTATAACACCGTGGAGGTGTTTTGTACATTACTACATTTATAAAGAAAGAGCGTTATGTAACTTAACGTCTGGGCTCGCGAAGTGTTATCCGACGGAGAATTGTGGAGCATTTCGGAAAAATATATTCTTAAGCATAACTGTGTCGTAACTACGCCAATGTAGACAACCAATTAATTTGTGGGCGAATAATATTTGGCGGGGTTACTAGAGGCTACCACAGGATATGAAAATTAATTAGGCTCCACACTACGAAGTATAATATGTGATCTTTTCAAAGACGTAGATATACTGGTAAAGCTTGCTCCACTATTTCCTCAATGCGTGACGACTAAAAAAAATCATATCGCCTGGAAAATCGCTAACGTTATTTTTTCGTAACAAGGGGCACACTAAGGACCTCAAGAATAACAGGCCACCAGCCTACTGTCACTTGTTTAAAACGTTTACCAAAGTTAATCAGCATCATTGTCATCATCGACCTCACAATCATCTTCATCAGCAGCAGCACCAACAAACACAGGTTCACGGCGTCACGAAGGCCTCTCAAATTGACCTCCAATTGCTTCTGGCCTCCACCGGTGGGTTCCACAGTTTAACACCGAATTTTTCCATTTCATCCTTCCAAACGTTTCTGCCTGTCCACTTCTTATAGACCCATCTCTTGGTATCCAATGTGTTATCCTACTTGTCCACCGGTGGTCGGTTCGTCGCACTACTTTGCCAAAACAAGGATATATCTTTTTCTTAATTTCAACAATGATATCTTTATCTCCCGTTTGGTTTCTGATCAAGGCAGCACGTTCATGGCCCCTGAGTGTTAATTCTAGTATTATTCGTTCAATGGACCGTTTAGCCCAGCTAAGTGTGCTTCCTAGTCGGTTACTAAAGCGCCAGTATCCAGCTCTGCACGTCATTACCCGCAGTATGCACTGTTTGAAGATTTTGAGAGACGGTTGTCGGTATTGGGCTACTTAAATCCAGAAAATTTGGTCTGTCTTTATGTCTGTTTGTGTGTCTGTCGGTCTGTCTGTCGGTCTGTGACTCGATACAGCCGACCGACAAATTAAAATGCATACCACTGCGCAATAGTCTTTTATATACTCACAGAGAAAATTAGACGTCAAAGACCATTTGATATGTTCAAAATTGTCAACCTTGTTGAACAACAACAAGACATTACGCAAATTTAAGACATAAAATTAGCTCACAAGTGATATTTACATTGTTCCTTTATTACAAAATTCGTAAATGCTTGGTTTTTCGATAGCAAATGATATTTTATATCTACTGCGGAAAACCGCCTGCTCTACCCCGCGCCACCTCCTGGCGCCATATGAGAAATCACGCGGCAACAGCAACAAAAGGTTCCACAAGCTAGTTTCCACATTCTCCGTGGAACGCACGTGGAGCACTGCAATGTCGTTCTATGAATCTTGAAGTAGGCCGGCTCGATTCACGCCCTTCTCCGCCATACTGCAGCGCTGGCATCAAGGAACCCGGCCTGTAGCAGTGGAACACGGCAAATTCAAATCGCCCTGAGCAATCCTTTAGTATGTTTACCTTTGGATGAGCGCGATGGAACAAGAAAAGCATGAGAGGTGAGCGGGAAAGTGAAGGGGGGCATTTCCTTTGCGTATCTCTACAAACACTGTCGTCTCTTGACGACAAAAGAAGCAGATATGCCCCAATGTTTTCTTTTGACAGAGTTAGCTTTCTTTTCAACGGTTTGGACTGCTTGCCCGTGCTCCCCAACCCATAGATATTCTGTGCCGGATTTCGATTGCGTGGTTCCAGTCACCACTAACCATTCATCTAGGTGGTTATATTCTTGTACTTGTGCTGGTGTTTCGTTTACAAATCTTAACAGTCTGTTTTAAGAAGATAGTCTTTCTTGGGCTACTTAAATGCAGTTATTTTGGTATGTCTGCATGTTTGTCTGTCTGGGACTCAATTCAGGCACCCGGACGAAGTAAATCAGAAGGTACAAAAATGTTTTATGTACATTCTGCCAAACCTAAACGTCCAAGTGAAGTGTCAATGTTTATACTTGTCAACATTGTTAAAACAAGGGTAATATATTACGGCAATATAAGGCAGAAAATGCATACATCAGTGACATTTGCAGTGCACCTTTATTCAGAAATATATAGATGATTTGTCTTTGCGAGAGTAAATGAAACTCTACATCAATCGCAGAACAAAGCCCCCATTAGCTTGCGGACGCCCGCGCAACTATAGCTACTCGCGGCATTCAACGTTTAACGTTCAAGGTTCAATGTTCCCGTCCGAACACTTATTAATTAGGGCAACGTTGTTCTCTACAAACGTGGTAGCAGAGTGCCTCGATTCGCGAGCGTCTCTACTGCACCGCAGCAATGCAGTGAGGCATTAGGCGTCGAGTAGCCTAACGAGGTAAATTCAAATTACCTGAGCAAACCCCAGGCGTGTTATGTTGGGAGAAGCGATACGGGAGTGGAACCTCATGACAGGTGAGCGGTTAAAGAGTATGACATTTACTTGGCGGCAGCGCCAGTAGACTAGTTTTTTGGCGTCATTTGAAAGGAAAGGAGCAGATACGCAACCATTTTTAACATGCTTAGCTCTCATTACTTTACACTTATTCATATTTAATTTTGGCAACATGGCCATATTTGTGATGGTAGTCATTCCAGAATTTTTGCATGTGTTCTGCAATCTCACTCAGCAATGCTATGTCGTCCGCAATCCTGAAACGGCTCAGGCATTCTTCATAACCTTAATTCTATGTTTTCGAAGTCAAGCTTTTTGAACACGCCCTCCAGGTATACTTTGAATAGTTGTGGCAAGATGGTATCTCCCTGTGCCACTCCGTAAGCAATAGAGAATTTGTCGCTTTGCTTTGAGGGGTCTCAGGACCATGCTTTCTTTCTAATTTCTTCTAGAAGTATCATGCATGCACCTTTTATTCGGTGACCGCAAGTTTTTTAGCCAAGAAAATTCGAAGTTAAATTGATATTACTTAATGAAGAAACTGGACCGTGTATTGACGTCGCCAACCGGGATGAAAATTATTGAACTAATGTTGAATTTGAAGATCAAAATCATTCTTCCATGGCTCGAAAAGTATTATCCAGTAAGAGATCAAAAATTGGACACCATCGAACAGTGCGAGATCATAAAGAAACTGCGTTCCTCCACAAATTCAGAAACGTCAATGAATGTTTTAACCTTACTGAACTGTTCTGCGACCACGCAATTTGAAGAGCCCTGAACAACAAGCGATCTCTCCAGAAACCTTGCCTCCGCCAGATTTACTATCCCAAATCAAATGTGAAAATAAGACCCTCCTTTGGGCACACCTGATCACCGATCGGAACATTCGTTATTATCGTTTTTGTTTGAAATGTTTCCCCTGATGACTGAGAAAGAAATATGTGGCTCATCGAATGCCGTAACGCTGGAATAAGATACGTATTTGAAATCTCTAGAGCATGAAGACACGCATTCTTCTGCGAAAAATCGGAATGGCAAGAAGACAGTGTGGAAGTGTTTTTAACGAACAGCCAAGCGACGCACCATACTAAAGAACAGCATCATGATTACTAAGTCATTCAAAGAAGATTGTCAAAGGAAGCGCAGCACAACGCAAACGAACAAAAGAAGAACAAGGCAGGAACCATTCTAACAACCAGGATAGATCTCAAACGCAAGTTGGTTTTCTTTCTTGCTTTTTCCTCAAGAATACCTTGAGACAACAATTCGATGCATTTGAAATTACTTTATCTTAAAAGTAGCGGGGCCCTGTGTGTGCGGCAAATGTCCATGCTTTAGATATACACACCCACAGCTTTAATTGTGGCCTGGGCTTTTCATATCATGAGAACGTTACTGAACGATGTAGATTGACTCGTACGTCCGGTGCACCCCCTGTAAAGAAGCGTTGTAGTAAAGTAGGTGCGTGACTTCAATGTGGTTTGAAAGTTTCTTTTAAACACTCACACTACGCTACCAACTCGAAAGTACGCGAGAACATAATTCGGAAGTGCAAATATTATTTCTCTGCCCGGTTGTTTGCGGTCGACCGCGTCCTGAAAACTCGAAATCAATTGAAGAGCTGATGTTGGTGACCCACTTGTGCAAAAAAATGCACCTCTTAAAAATAAAATCTATCGTTAATTGCGGTGATTCCCTCGCCGAAGCGACACCTTGACTATGAGGTGCGCATGAGAGATTGACTCCTGACTAATTTAGGCCAACTGAGGATATTTATCATGAGTTTAAACCTGCACATACTTGAAAAATACCTTTTTATCTCCACCAAAAAAGGAACATTCGTGGTCGTGAACGGCCTAGCCACTAAGCTATCGCGCTGTGTAAAGAAAGTTTCTCAATATATTCAATATTTCGCCCCAATACACTGTCGTCACCCTCCACTTATTCAATCGCTCAATTGGAGAAAATTGGTTGCTAGCGCCAACATCTAAGAAAACGGTGTAAAGAAAAGCTTATCATGGCGTCTAGAGTGTGGTGACGCTTTTGTTCCGACCTGAACAGTGGGTTTCGAGTAGCACCGATGGTAATGATTGCACGGGTGAAGTGGTATAGTCGGGTAAAGAGGAAACTGCGGGTTGTATTTGCTTTAAGTGAGTCCTTCTTTGCAAAGTTATATCGAGGCTCATCATCTTTCGTGGCCGCCCCGCGTTGTTGCCTTTGTAGCGAAATCGCGCGGTCCGATTAATTGTCGCGGTGAGCTCTGGTCAACATAACAAACACGACACAGGCATCGGCTCAGGTAACTGGAGCTACCCAAGTAGCTGCGCGTGAGAGGATGGCGTCTAGCGCGGGCAAGCCTATTAGGAGCCTCTACACGACAGCAATAACGGTGTGCTTAGAACGAGAGCAGCTCAGTTGCGATATTGTGTTCTTACTGGAGAAATTATTGCCATGATTCTTCCCATCTGGTGTCCCATAAATCTGGAAGTACTCTCCGCTTTCGCCAACACCTCCACAATTTGAACAGCCTCAGCAGGCCAAGATACGGGGGATTCAGACCAAACAGCAGCCAGTTAAGAGGCCAGAATGCTCCAAAAACGACTTGCACTTGTTCGACAATTGTGGAGCCCCCCGTTTGGTTTTCGATGGTGAAGGCCTTCGTCCTGCAGCGGTCCTGTTGGCCTGCTCCTGATGACTTTGCTTCAAGACCAGTTCCCCTGTAATAGATTGGCGCGTGACAAGTTTCTCCTTTCCAGGCTTGCGTCAAACGTGCAAGCTCTGGGATTTCATTTTCCTACTGTTTTAGAATATTTTTATCTCCAAACAAACTATAATAATTATTATATAGCGAAAATTTTGTTAGTTGAAGTATAGCTTAAACATTTGAAGTGAACGGTTAGTTTGAGAGACGATGATGAATGAAATATAAAATATGAAAACCGAAACCTTCTCTGAACGCGCCGGCCCAAGCTCAAGCTCAAACTTAAACACCTGGGTTGGTAAAACAGTCGGCCAGGAATAGAAGCCTCTGTACCTTTTATATGGGCTGGACTCACAAGACGAACATATATTATGACAGTTTAGATTTTCTCTCCTTCCTTTCCTCGGACAAAGCATTTTCTAGCTTCAGAAGCAAACCACTTCCCTTCGAGTTATATTTGAACGAGCACTTTTTTACCACGCATGTTTTCCGTGTACGTGAATGGCATTATCAATTGCGTTGTTTGTTTGATCTTATTCATTTGTGCTTGCTTTGCATCTTTTTGTCATCCTGTTTGGCTGCGTTAGCGGATCGTGGTGTAGCCTTTCAGGCGTAAGCAGGTCATTGTGTAATCCAGGCACATGTGCTCCTGAACTTCTCTAACACATGCTGAATCACTCTCACTCCAAGGCAAAATGCAGCAATAGTAGAAAATTATGTAATACATACGAGGCAGTTACAATTAGCAGCATATGAAATTTGCCATTTTGAAATTTAAAACTTCGATTACTAAGTTTTGATGCAGGTACCTACCAGACGACAACAACAATTCCTTCTCTGAAGTGTCACAAAGGAGGCCTTTGTCTATTGCATTTTCCACCATATGTGAGTACTAATGTAGCGCGCCCTGTTGCGGTCCGCACTGAGTCGACGGTAAGCATACCTAACTGCTTTCCAGTGTAATCACTCGTCTTAGCCATCATGCACCACCGGTGAGTTTGGTCCTAGATATAGGCCTGATATCAGCAGCCATTAATTGTCTTCAACGTTGTATTATCCACCATGTCTTAGCCATCATGACCACCGGTGCGTTTGCTCCTAGATATAGGCGTGATGTCAGCGGAGATGAATTATTTTCAACGTTCTGTTATCTACCATGCTGGCGCGTGGATGTGTCAGCTACCACCATGGTACTCGGTACCTGTTTACCTCCCGATGGTCCCAATGTTTGCACCCTGATGAAGAACAAAGACGAGGAAACGCTAAGTGAAATTGAACACACACACCTGCGAACCAAATAATTGAGAAGGCCAGAAGTGTTCAGGAAGGGGAATGAATTAAGCAAGCCCACTAGAAAACGAGCATAATTAGCGGACCAAACGAAAGGAAAGGTAGCTTTTAAATGCAGTCAAACCTGAAAAGCCAGCGGAAAAGCCACAGATGAGAAATTCAAGATTATGGTACTTGCAATCACTGGAGCCAATGGTCTCCTTCGGGTTATGATTGAATAGAGGAGGCTAACAAAGGCGATGTCAAATCTTAGAGGAAACAGAGAGCTAAGTTGGGTAGTTGCTAAGTTCAGACAAACCTGATAAATGTGCGGAATGGCACCGACAGCCACATGCCGACGGGTGTAATCCGAAACACATTTGGGGTACACGTAATAATAAGGCATACAAATATCGGTGGAAAAAATTTAAAACTTACGTCTTTGCACAAGCTTATTTCTGCAAAGAACCACAAAAATACCCAAAAATTATGCCTGGCCTCATAGAATGAGTTGGCTTCTTCCCGCGAGGGGTGAACTCATTTTCTGTCCGCCGTCAACAGATTCCTCTTCTGGCCATGGGCAGCACATCTTGCGCCATTGAACGAAATCCACGAGCGGCAATTTTTTCACAGGGTTCCTGTGATATCGGCTAGTGTGCGAATGCGAGATCAGTAGCCGCGGAGCACAGAGTGTTCAGAAGTAAGTGACGCACAAGGACAGGTGCCAAATCGTAATTTGTTTTTATTTACCGACCGCCGAACTACAACTTACGAATCGCGAAAAATTCCCAGCTCATCAGTGCATTTTTAAGGTATAGTTGCCACTTCTGGTAAATAAAACCAGCCAACGTCTGTCGTCAGGTGTCATGGCCTTGTTCCACATTTTTCCTACCTTTGTGGAGGAAAAAGCCATATTCTAAACCTCATACCGTACAATATACGTGCAGGATCAAAGCATTGGCTTTTTGTGCCAATACTCAACGTTGAAATGACGGGCACTTCACGTCCTTGTTCAGTATGTGTCCTCACCAGCAAATGCTCAGCCGTGGGTTAGATAACTGAGAAGTAATTTTAAAAATAAAAAAAGCCACAGTTTAGGGGCTCTCCACCGGGTGCCCATATTGCAACAATGGCACGCTCCTGTTGCTGCTGCATATATTCCTGCAGTGTGCATGTACCGCTGTGGTATTTTGCATCACATAACTGCGGTAGCCTCCAGGGAGCACAGACGCAGCCGTGAAAACCGACTGCACTCGTTGGGTTGGGGTGAGCGATTGCAATGTAAATTCAAGTATGGCGTTCTACTGAACCGGGGCCGACATTTTGCCGGGTTGACCTCAGACTGGTGGTAGAGTGACCGGTGAAACCCCAGTTTCGGCGTATATCACGTTCTCTGGGATTGGTGATGATGGTGTCTTAGCGCGAGTGATTGTTAGGTTGAGCCTGTCTAGGAATACCTGGTATTTCTCGACGCACTCACCACTGCTCTCAGTTGAGAAATATCAGCAACAGTCCCAGTTCTTAACCGATACACGCAAATAATTTAAACATAGGTATTTCACATTGAAAGATTTGCTTTGCGTAGAATCCCAGACATGTGTGCGATGTTTATTTTTATTCGTCTCTAAATGTCTATTCCACCTACCTCGTCTCTAGTTTTTGATCTAGAGCAACCAAAACTCAGTACCTCATGTCCTCTAGGGTACCATAGTTCTGAATTTCTTAAAAGGTTCGCTTTCAGCTTCTCCACTGGGAGCCCCTACTTTATGGAATAAATCTGCCTCTACACACTTCTGCTTTCTGATTTTGGTGTTAGTACGGCCCAAAACCACCAGACTACGATTTTGTGTGTTTATTTCAGTTCTGAGTGGTTATCCTACTATTACCTCAGTACTGCATTCACCAATATAGAGCTTCGAACTTTTACACCGTTCAAGAGGTACCACACATCTTTGTGCATGTTAAACTCCAATATGGCGGTGTGTTTTATGATAGCCACGTTTGATGTAAGAGTTTTGATCGCATAACGAATACTGTCTGAAGTAATTTCAGCCAGGGAGGGCTGCTGGAGTTCCATCCTTTTCGCTGTGCGAACCAGAGCAAAAATATGCAGAGCCAGCAAACGCGCACGATCCTGCTTGTGACATACACGTGGGCATTTGAAAAACGGCCGCTCCACCGAGATGCGAAATTCTAGTTCAGAAAGAACCTTAAGCATGTATGTACTGCCAAACTAAAAAGAAATTTCAATGGGTTTCTAGCGCAGCACCGTTTCACTGTTTCTGTATGTGATTGGGCAGCGTGAGTGTGGAGAGGTTTTGGTGAAAACAAGATTGAATCATGATGTTTTTTTGTTATCGTGGCGGAACTTCATTTGAAACAGCGGTTCAATATAAGAGTCAGGTTCTGGTACGGACTAATTGCCAAAACTTCCCTCGTTTAATAAAGGTTATCAATACCTTAACTTTACTAGCATTCCTTTAATACGTTATTTAACGTGCCGACCCTTCACAGTCAATTAAACGAACTGTAGTGGAGTGCTGCGGAATGATTTTGTTCTCCTGGGGTCTTAACCCCCGCGCTGAAATATCGAACACCGCGGCGTTGTCACTTTTTGTCTAGGTGAGACAAGCCGCCACCCGGGCGGAATTCGAACCCGCTTCATTGAGCTCACCAGCAAAGCGAACTTTGAAGTGAGCCATGGCGGGGAGTTATCATTACCAGGATTACCAAGGGTACGATGTCCGTTGAATAACTTCAGTTACCATGAAGTTAACATGAAAAGATTTTCTTACCCTATACGATAGGTGAAATTAATATCATATGTTTTACGTGTATACGACAACACTTTGGTTTTTGCACTGTTAAGTATCAAATTGTTTATGTTGCACCAGTCCCAAAACGCGGCGATATCACATTGCAGTTGTGCACAGTCTGAAATGTTGCCAATCACTTTGAATATTTTGATATCGTCTCCGTATAGAAAGAACGATTATTGCTGAATTGCTGTCGAAACATCGTTGACAAAGAGTGATCACAAAAGAGGTCTAAGGACAGAGCCTTCAGGCACACCGCTGGTGGCTGAGTACGTTCCTTAGTGTTGCCCGTTACAGGGAACATACCAGTGACGACTGGTAAGGTAGTCACGCAGCAGATCCAGCAACGGATTAGGATTGTCAAGGTGGGAATGTTTTTACACAACAATGAATGGTAAACCACATCGAACACCTTGCTAAGGTCAGAGTATACCACGTCCAGTTGGCCTCGGTCTTCCACTGTCTTTGACGCATTTTCCTTAAAAGAAACTAAGATTATAGCGGTCGAGCGGTCATGTATAAAACCATGTTGATTGGGAATTATTTCATATCTTACTCTGGATGTAATGAGGGAATGAATTATAGATTCAAAAATTGTAGAAGCACTGCACAGGAGAGAAATCGGTCTATGTTTTTTTGCATGTGTTTTTGACCCAGATTTGTGTAGAGGTACAACTTTAGCAATTTTCCAGCAGTTACAAAACGTGCCAGTTCTAATACAGTTGTTCAACACGCATACAAGCTCTGGAGCAAGGATAGGATAGTCTTGAGTAGAGCAATGGGAATGCCATCTGGGCCACACGCTAGCGAGGGCTTCGCGTCACGTAGGCTTTTCATCACGCTTTCCTCCCCTACAAATGCCGTGCTCAGTGCCGTACCGCGACAATTGGAGATGGGAGCTGACGGAAAGTAGCAGGTATCTCTATACACCGTTTTAAACTGCTGAGCGAATGCGGCAGGGATGTTATCGATGATTACTTCATTGGAGTTGAGAAGATTAATGCATTCAATGCAATAATAATAATAATATAATAATAATAATAATAATAATAATAATGACAATAATAATATATATTAATAATATAAAATAATAATAATATTAATAATAATAATAATAATAATGTACTTTATTAATCACCAAAGAAAAGCTACAGCGAAACGGGCCCATCTAAGCCAATAGCGGCTTGTGTGATGTGGCCCTTCATCGTGAGGAAGTCATGTGGTTTCTTTATAAATATACAATATTCCACATTGAAACAGAAAGTAATTAGTAAAATTCGATATATTTACAGGAAATCTGAGTAAAGTAGCAGCACACTCTATACGGAGTAGTAAAACATCAGAAAACAAGAAATACCAGAATTACATATTTATTTGCGACTCTTGAAGTAGAAATAATAAACACTTAAACCTTGCAAAGAGAAAAGTGATGAGAAAAAAGAACTTACAGTGAATCGAAGCAGAGCAATCGTATACTCTAAACAGTAGTGAACACAGACCACAATGCCAGAAAATGAGACCATACACGTAAATTGTACTCTTCGCACTGAAGCAATAACAATTTCAATTCAGATCGTGATTTCACAGGAAAAAATTCATGGGGCAAGTTGTTAAAAATCTTTGGGATATACACACATCGTCTCGCTGCTCCATATTTAGTTGAAAAGCGCGGAACAACAAACCGTGTTTTTTTTGCGCAGCTGACGCGGGGCGATGTGAGGGAGCTTAAATTCATCAGTCCAGTAATGACGCAGTACAACCGTAGAAGTGAATAAAGATTTAAATGAATGAAAACAAAGTTCGGAAAAAATGTCTTTGCCCAAAGATAAAGTTCGATTGTAAGCCACACTCTTTAATATATTGTTTAACAGGTTATCGATTAGGTCTTGCCAACCTCTGGAGCAGAAACCAAAAACCGTTATTCCATATCTTAAAACACTGTATGCAAGCGCTAGAACTATCATCTTTTTAACTGGGAAACGCACCAAGCTTCTTACATTGAAGAGTAAACACGCCACGGATCTAAGTTTTGAGCAGACGTAACCACTATGGTTTTGCCACGACAAATCACTGTCGAAATGAATCCCGAGATACTTAATTGTATTCGTGTATTCCACGGGCGAGCATTGACAGGATGTGCAGTCATGGTGATGCAGAAATACCGGCCAGTTTATCTCACAAAGTTTCAGGGGACTTTTGAAACACATGGCTTTTGTCTTGCCATGATTGACGGTGAGGTTGTTTTTCGAGAACCAAGACATAGCTTTGTACACTGATTGCTGTAGTTGCTCAACTGCCGATTTATATTTAACGTGCTTTGTTAGGAGGACAATGTCATCCGCGTACTGAAACAATACCCCTTTTGGGATTATTGACACAAAATCATTTACAAACAAATTGAAGAGGAGAGGAGATGAAATTGACCCCTGTGGGACACCGGCATCAAGCGGCAGTTTGGTGCTAGAGTATGTATTACCTATAACAACCATTTGTGACCTGTCAGCAAGGTAGTTCTTAAGTACAGCTTGAAAGGGGCCCCTGAAGCCAATAAGGTATAATTTGCGTAGTAATATGTCGTGACAAACTGTATCGAAGGCTTTGGATACGTCGAGAAACAAGGCGCAGCCAAACAGATTATGTTCAAAAGACTTACACAACTTATCTGCAAATTCTTCCAAAAGCGCAATTGTGCCCCGGCCTTGCACAAAGCCAAATTGCCTGTCAGACATAATGGAGAACTTATGAATAAACGAATTCATCACCTCAAGGAAAAATTTTTCTAGAACCTGGGTTAATACCGGCAGAATTGAGATGGGGCGGTAGTTCTCAAAATTTGATTTCTTACCTGCCTTGTGTAATGGTCTAACTAAAGCAGTTTTTAGATTTTTAGGAATAACTCCCGTGTCGAGGAAGCCATTCAGCATTAAAAGAACAACGTCTGCTAGCGCCTCAAAATTTCTTGTCAGTATGCCTACGGATATTCCATCCATTCCTGGTGGTTTATTTATTCGAAAACTAGAAAGGATCCGTGCAAGGTCCGGTTTTGAAAGCCGAGGCAAAAACGCGGATGCTGCCAATGAATCTCTCAGCGTCAAGTCTTGTTGAGACTTTGCGGACGCCGCTTTTGAGGCCTGGCTGAAGAAATGATTGAACAAATTGGCTGTTTCAACAGCACTTCCAGGGAAATGTTCTGCCACAGAGTTTTCTTCGTTAGATTTTCCCCCTGAGGTGGTTCACTAGGGACCAGGTTTTGCCAGCATTTTTGGACGATTCCTTAAACTTGTCGAAAAAAAACGACGTTTTGCAGCACGGAAAAGAGCGACAACCTTGTTTCTTGCGATTTTATATTCCAAGCGGAGGGGTTCATTCTGAGGGGCACGTTTACATTTCTTGCAAAGCCAATCTCTATTAGCTATAGCCTGCATAATATCCGAATTAATCCAAGTGTAGTTTTTCCGGCGCTGTTTATTCCTGGTAAATGTACAGGATCGCTCGAAGTCTGCCAATCGTTCACAAAAGCTATCGTAAACTAGGTGTGGTAATCTACCTGCCATCAGAGAAGACCATGCAAAGTTTGCAATGAGGCCATCTAGCCTTCTTTTATCTACAAACGTGACGCGTATTTCTGACGACGTTCCAACCTTATTTGAATGTCGCGAAACAGGACACTGTGTTTTTAAAGCTACACGGCAGACTACAAAATAATGATCAGACAATTTCTGGGTAACAACACATGAAGTAAAAGAATGATTAGGCGCTCTAACCGCAATGTGATCTAAACATGACGTCACGACACGGCCCTTCAAAATTTCTTCTCTTGTGGGGGGCAACAATCGTTGATGCGAAACCACACGACGCCAAAAAAAGATAAGTAATCTGATACGGTGGCCTTTGTTGGACATAGGATGTTAATATTCAAATCTCCTGCCAGGAAGACTTGATCAACGGATGACCAACGCTTCAATACATCGCCCAGTTCCAATAAAAATCTAGCAGCACTGTTACATGGAGGTCGGTACAGAACTAACAACAAGAAATCATGATTTTCAGAATGAATTTTAATGTAAAGGCTCTCAGCATGAACGAAAGTGACGTCGACTGGGGAAGTGTCAAATTTCGAACTTACAAACACAGCAATGCCACCCCCTCTACGGTTCGATCGTGTTGTGCTACGAGAAATGTACCCCTTTGAGGAAAATGATTGCAAAAAGTCTTCTGTCGCATTGATTTTTGTGACCACGAAACCATCTACAACAATCAATCAATCAATCAATCAATCAATCAATCAATCAATCAATCAATCAATCAATGTTTATTATAGTGCCCAGGAACAGCGGAAGCCTTCGTGCTGGAGCACTCAGAGGGGAAAATGCAGCACTGTAGTACATCAACAATTTGCTAATAAACACTCAGTGAGCAAAAAAAAAAGAAAAGAAAGAAGACCTACAAAAAACGGCAAAGAAGATTAGTAATAAAATAGTGCAATCCAACCGACTTTACACAATCAAGTCGTGCTGGCGCACAGAAAAGGTATAAGACAGCAATGAAATGCATCAACAGCTGGTAAAAGAACAGTGAGTGAGCAAAAAATAAGAAGAAACTACAACTTCACAGAAGAGTAAAAATGCCATAGTGTAATTTTAGGCAACATTACACAATCAATAGAAACTGTAATGTCTGGTCAATTGCAAGAAGACATCTTACAATAAGCGTAACTATACGGAAGGGTGAGTGAAAAGAAGAAAGTTTTTACAAGATTCTGGAAGCGTACATTTTCAGTTTCAAATGGACGCATGAAGTGAATATGGCAACTTTTAATGATAAAAACGGCAGAAAAAGAAAAATTCTACGATAATTACAGTCGCAGTATCAGCACAATACATGAATAACCAGGAACAAGAACAAGCTCGGTGAAGTCAATGCACACGTCAGGACGATAAGTGAAGAAAAAGAGCACTGCCAAGATGAACCTAGTGTGTCAGAGCTGACAACCCGGCCAAAAACTCCCGAAGAGGACGCTGAAAGATATCGAGCTTCTCGGAGTGAACATTATGCAGATGCTGCATCCTTTGAAGAGGAGAACGTGTGCTGAGAGCTCCAGCTGCTTTAAAAGGGTGGGCGAGCCTTGTAGCTTTTTGTGGAACGCGAAAACTGATTGATTCAAGTAGTTCCGGGCATAAAATAATACCATGAAGCAATTTGTACATGAAAAGAAGGTCTGAGTGGGTCCGCCGGGAACTTAGAGAAACAGTTATAGGGATAGGCTCCGAAGGAAAACGATCCCAAAATATTGATGAAAATTTGGTTTGTACACGCTCTATACGTTGACAGTTGGAACTACAGGTTCCATTCCAAACGACAGAAGCATATTCTAGTTGCGGAATACAAAGCGTTCTGAATAGTTTTAGGAATGAAGAAGGAAACCGGAATTCTCGAGAAAACCTGCATACAGCCCCAAGAGAGCGTAGCGCCCGCCTAGTAAGTTGAGTGACATGAGGTGAGAAAGTTAAGGCCTGTCGAAAAGCACGCCGAGGTCTCTGATCTCTTCAACTCTAGACAAGTAACCGCCGTTAATACTGTAGCAAAATAAAGTGCGGTTCGTTTTCCTGCTATAAGACATGACCTTTGTTTTTGTAGAGTTAAGATTTAATCTATTGTCTGAGCACCACTTGGAAAATGAGGATATATCTTGCTCCAGGGCAATCAGTCATTAATGGACTCAATCCGTCTGAATATTTTAATGTCGTCAGCGTAAAGAAGGAAAGAAGACATCTTAATTGCGGCTGACACATCATTAACAAAAATGGAAACAAGAGAGGCCCCAACACGGAGCCTTGAGGCACACCGCTTGTTGATCTGTACAGAGCAGACGTCTGCCCGTTAACGCTAACGAAACTGAACCGGTTGTCTAGATAACTACCCAACAATGCCACGAGTGGTGTATTAATTCCTACCTGTAAAAGCTTTTAAGTGCGAATGCACTTTATAAGCGCCCCCAAAACCATCCACCCCCGGCGGCGGCGGGGGGGCGGCGGCGCCCAGTGCTCCTCTTTTTAAAAAAAAAGAAACAGCATCCGGCGCCAGGTTTCGATCCGAGGAATTTGCGGCCGCAACGCGACGCTCTACCGACCAAGCCACGGACGCGACGCTGATATCAGTGTTAGTGACGCGCCTTATATCTTTAACGCATTCAAACTACGTCGTCAGCGGCGTGCGTTGGCGACTCAGCGGCGTTATAGCGGCTTGATAACTGCGTGGTGTACACGTGATACTACAAACCTAATGGAAGAGAGGGAAAGAGAAGGCGGCGAGGCGGTGGGCTGGGGGGGCCCGAGCGCAAGCCCGCAAGCGGGCCGACAACCGTGCATTCGCACTTTCACATTCTCCCCCTCGGGGAAATGCGGGGGAATTTTTTTAAGTAACAGCGTGTGGCAGACAACGTCAAATACTTTGCTCAGATCACAGTAGACAACGTCGAGCTGGCCCCTCTCAAAAATGGCTGCCGAGGCCTGCTCCATAAAGCAGGAGAGATTAGTTGTTGTCGACCTTCCTGATATAAAGCCGTGCTGGTTACTTACAAGAAATTCTGTACAGAACTTGACAGTAATTGTACAGC
Source organism: Haemaphysalis longicornis (assembly GCA_013339765.2). Lineage (NCBI taxonomy): Eukaryota > Metazoa > Arthropoda > Arachnida > Ixodida > Ixodidae > Haemaphysalis > Haemaphysalis longicornis. The sequence goes on along the minus strand of CM023452.1, from coordinate 131,010,369 downwards.
GCTGTCTCAAACAGCTTGGAACAAGCACAAAGGAGAGAAACTGCTCTGTAGTTTGTTGCATCCGATTTGGAGCCTGACTTGAAAATAGGACGGACTCGAGAAATTTTTCCCCGCGAGAGGGAACACGTTTGTTTTTAGACACTGGTTAAATATCACCGTCAAAACAGGTACAAAAATGCTGCCGTATGTTTTGAGAATAGCTGGAGGTATTCCGTCAGCTCCACACGACAATGACGGTTTCATGCGCTTTAGGCTCTCCAAAACCAACTGCTCGTCCAAAAGCACTAAGCTGGGGCCCTGTACGCGATTTAACAATATGTTCATTTCAGAGACGTCACGCTGGCCGCATGTGGCACTGAAGTGCTGAGCAAAGTGGTTGGCGACATTATGAACTTCTTCTCCAGAGGAATCTACAAGATTGATAAGATCATGTGAGTTGTTCTTACGGGACCGGATGTATCTCCAAAATGTTTCAGGCTGAGAATTCGCACTACTCTCTACAGAATCGAGATAGGAGCGCTGGTCCCGCTCATAAAGTTTTTACATAATTTACGGTAAGAGCAGAAGTTCTGTTTCCATTCGTCACTCCCGGTTTTCTTATACTTTCTGTGGCAGCGGTCTTTTAATTTAAGAGTCGTACGAAGTTCTTTCGAAAACCAAAGTGGGTGCTTGGAGTGGTTTGGTTTATACTTGGGAATAAATTGGTCCATACCGCTTTTGACAATTTCGGTGAACCGTTCGACCTGTGCATTGCAATCAGGAAGTTCTTGAATTTTCCCACCAATCAAACGAAGAAAAAAAGCATACAAGCCAATGTAATCCCCCCGTGCATAACAGAAGGGAGAGAGTTCATTATACTTTAGTGAGGTACCACAATGCCGAATCGAAACGGGAGCCGAAACTGAAAATGGAGGATGAAGCTTGTCGGGTTTGACAAGAGAGATATCCACCATTGATAGTCGCGCGTTCTGTATGTTTGAGAAGCAGAGGTCTAAGATATTTTCGGAGCAGTTTTTGATGTTATTCAGTTGTGCCATGGATGTGAAATCTAGGAAGTCTAAAACAATGCGAGATTTTTGCTGTACGTAATAATTGTAATGCTGGTTAGTTAAACTGTCCCATTGTACACCAGGTGATTGAAATCCCCTAGAATGATAAATGGTGATTTTGGTGTGAAGCGCAAACTTCTTCTACAGAAGTAAGTAGCTCATTGAACGAAGAAATAGGAACATCGGTGGGAATATAAAACGCCCCTATTAAGAGCCTCTCGCCCCCAGTCAGTCGGATGTCCAGCCAGACACACTCATTGTCGCCCTCAAGGTCTTGAGGCCGCTTCCCCTGAAGACCAAAATCGACCGCAACTAATACGCCCCCCCCCTTTTGTTTAGCCCCAGTAAAATTCCTATCTTTGCGGAAAACTTGGTAATTTGGAGGGAAATAATCATTTGAGCTAATGTCGCTACAGAGCCAGGATTCAGAAATTACAATAATTGGAAAAGTTGTGGAAAGTACATTACCAAAAAATTCGGACGCTTTAGTGCGAAGGCCGCGCGCATTTTGATAGTAAATGTCCACCCTATTGTTAGTTTTTTTCATCGTGTGGGACATCAGTGGAACAGAACATTTCGGGATGCAGCTTTCCGCGGAAAGGTTTGAAAAGGCAGCCCTTTGGCCAGAACAAAGGATCGCTCAAACGCTCGAAGGAGTCCTCATCGACCGTAACGCAGAAGGAAGAATATGAACTGTACTTGTCTTCAGCCGCTGACAAGCCAGAGGTATGACATGTACCGTCGAAAGATGCTCCGTCAGTTGGGCTGAAGTGGTGGACGGTGACAGTTTTGACACGAAGATGTGTCTCGGACGCTTAGATGGACGAACCACGGAGATGCTACACGCATCTGAAGCACCCACACACACTGCACTCCCTCTGCGTTTTTTTTGACTGGGCCGAGTCGTTGGAAGGTGGCTTGCCGGATGCATCATTTAACAAAAGGCAAGCCTCGGAAGGGGCTGGGGTCAGCTGCTCGTTCTCTGAAAGCGTAGACGCTGCGTTTATCTTCGCCACAACAGTGGCAAAGGATGAAAGGTCCATTCGCTGCGTGGAAGGGGTCGCTATCGTCACGTTGAGCTCAGGTGTCGAAGGGGGGGCAGGCCGCTCGGGAGGCAAGGGACCGGCCCGCGGTAACCGCGGGAGCCGCTCCCCTCGAAGGCTGCGAACCTCCGCCCGCAGAGAAGCAATTATGCCTGACTGCTGGGCGAAAGCACGCGCGTTCTCCCTGCTCAGGCGGTTGTTGGCCTCTCGTAGCTTTGCCACCTCGTCCGTCAGGAATGAAAGGCCCTCGAGAGCGTAGAGCAGCATTTCGCGGATGTCGGTCGCGTCCCCTCCAAGGTCGCCTGGTCGAGGAGCGCTGTTCTGAGGATCGGGTGGCTGCGTGGCCGGCAGGCTCTCGTGTACGGAATCGTCACTTGGCCTACTCACCACCTCCGACGCCGAACACAGGCACATATTACACTGGAAGGGCCTCTCACCAGTCTTCACAGCTTGCAGCTCCATGTCGGGCAGCTGAATACATTTGGAGTGCGCACGTTTTTTGCACTATGTGCATCGAAAATTCTCCTGTCTGCCGTAATAATAACAATAATAATAATAATAATAGTATTAATATTAATAATAATAATAAAGGCTCATTGCACAAAAACTGAAAAAAATACAAAGCGGCAGGCGTGGCAAAGCCGCATGGGGCTTGATCGGCAGCTCCTGGAAGGCAACGGAAACGCGAATGAAAAATAGGCACTGATACAAGTGCAAAGTACAGCCGATCACTTAAATATACAAAGAAAAAACGAAAAACAGGTTGACTTACGACACATAGATTACACCGGATCGAATAACCGCACCCGAGATTTAAAATATCAGCTTGTTTCTAAACAGGACAAAGCGTATCAGAAATTATTCTAGATGAGATCGAACGTTGCACAAAAGTGTCATCGTTGGATGGGAGGTTGGGGGCTGCGTTGTAGGGGTCTCGGGGAGTGCTGTTTGTTTCAGGCGTTTCATGAGCTTTGCGTTCGGTTTCTTCAATGGCGACGCGACGTTCTTCTAAGTCAGCAAAACGGCTGTTGAAGTGGTTGCCTATTTACGTATAGGGGTTTCCTTGCGTCTTGCATCCGAAGAAGGGAGGGAGCGGCCTTGTGTATTGGCAGTGATTGAAGGTATGAGTGCTCGTGGTGCAGAAGTTGGTGCTGTGAACTCTTGACGTGGACATGGAGAGTTTGTACCGACACCGTCGCCATCGTCACTATCAGCTCCCAATTGTTATCACGGTGCCTGGGAAGCGTCAGCGGTTGCATACGGCGCAAGATGGAACCGGACTCAGCAGCTGGGCGGCCACTCGTTCTGGCCGGGACTGCGCGACCTCAATAAATGTGGGAAGCCGCATCCGCTTCACGCCTGCTTCCTACAAAGTGGTGACCCGGACATTTCGCACCTGTCACCCGGCCAGCGGCGCAGTGATATAACGACGTGGGGGGACCCGCCCATACCGGAATTCGAGCAACGCAACCTCCGAGGTTGATTTATCAAGCTTGAGGCTACGGTCTCGCTGAACTACGTCATCATACAGTAGTGCAAGCACTCCGACCTTTGTGAGACGCTTCCGCTTGGGCTCCGCTGCGCCCTCGCCCTACCACAACCCAGGGAAAGCCCGTACAACGACCTACGCACTGCCGTGCTCGCGCACTATGGCCTCACGGACGACCTGCTTCGGCCGGCATCAAGAGAGAGGTACACCCACGTTCCACGCATGCTTCACAGCCGCACACTGTACACCCTGCGCCATCGTCCTCGTCCCCTGCCAATACTGCCGCACCCATGGACTCCTCCTACAGGGCGGCAGCCACACCTACACCGACGGTACTCACAGCCGACGTCGTCATGCCGCCAACCGTCCGCAGCCCTCCTCCTCCAACACTACCACCCCATGCCCGGGCTCCGTGCAATCTCAGCATACCTGGCACGAGACGCATTTTGTGGCTCCCGACGCTGACCCCTGTGGTGCCGTCAACTCGTGGGCCGAGATCTGGAGGGAGTGAGGCCGCTAAACAGGCGGACTGCATCCCGGCTTCACAACTCTAAGAGCAACACGACAAGGTGCACCCTGAGGAGCGCTTTGGAAAGGCATTCACGACTGCTGCGCTGCCTTGGGCTCCACGAGAGCGTTCTGGTGGGCGTGGCCTGCATAATGACCAGGCGCAGCGCGGCACACCCGCGGAGCGCTTCCAACGTCATCATTCGCTGATGTCTCCGCCAAAGGAGCGCGATGCTGCACATCGACGCCGACATCACCATGGACGTCGGGAGCACCCGCCAAGAAAACGAGTTTCGTCGCTGACACGCCTCTGGTGCGCTCCCGGGAGTCATCAGCGTCGTCTTGCCCAGCGTCTCTCGCAAGCACGCTGTGGGCAGCGTCTCGGGATTCGTGCAGCTGCTCATCGGTGTTCTGCGACTTTGACGTCTCGCTGTGGCCGAGGTCAGTGCAAGCATCTTGCCACGGCCTCACGTCGAACCCACGCCGCGGGGCTGCACCTGTACCCGTGGTCGGCACTTCATCAACGGAAATGCCAGCCTTTTCGCGCGTGCAGCCGAACGTCGGTGTACCTGCGTAGGGGGTGGCTGTTCAACGAGCGCCCATCCTGCAAGCATCGCCTCATCGTCTATACGCCTCGAGCGCGGCCTGTAGGGGCACCACTGAAATCCCCCTAGCGGCCCGTTTCGAAAGCAGGCGCGGGAGTCCGCGCCCCGCTCCCCAGTGCCGCCGCTGCTTTTGCGGCACGTTCACGACTGAGATTTACCGTTTGTGGGCGTTTGAAATCCATGTTTGTGTGGAGCAGTCACTCTGTTCGCAACAGGGGTGTGTTTACGAGAGTGCAAATGTTTCCGACGCGATCTTAGTGTGGTATTTTCGGTCTGTATAAGCGCCAGGTGTGTGTCACAGGCCAGCGTCGCGGAACCGGCGTATGATGGAGCCGATTGTAGTTACACTGACCTGAATTTACTAGCCGTGTCTCCGTGACCACCGGTTCCTCAGATGTTCATGCTACGGCTATACACTATAGGATTTAAATCGGTTTTGTGCGCTTACATAATCAGCGGAGCACTCATACCTGAAAGCACACCAGTTACGTTTGCCAATATTATACCTCAGATATTGATCACCACCATTTACAAGTCAGTCTGTGTTAATTTCGGGAATATTCAACAGAATTACGATGGACAATGCATAATTATACTCGGGGCTCAGCACACGACAGAGTCGTCTTGTCGTGAGGTGCGCGCCCGCAGACCTTCATCTGCTACATATATCCTCTCCGAGCAGCGCGGAGACGGGCTTGGAATATATTCCGCGTCCGCGACTAAATGCTTCTTCGAAATATCGTCATATGGCATAGGGAGCCTGCAGAATAAATCAGAAACTGAAATCAGAGGGCCTTATCAGATACCACCCTCTTCCAATGACAGCCTTCATCTCTTGTAAACTGCCTACCCTGTATACTTCCAAAAATGCGTCCGCCTAACGATCAGCTGTTCGTCGAAGTCGAAAAACAAATGAAAGTGAACGCGAGATTTGTGTGTGGGATTACTAAAACGTTCATTGCTTGATTCCGCTCCGCATTTGTACACGGCGTCCCCCTCCCCGCACCCCCACCGATGTCTCGCGAAATAGCAGTGCATTTCGCGTATAGTTGGTCTAGTGAAACCTACCTGGCTTAAGTTTAGACGAACGTCTTTAGCATGCCAGAAGCTGCACTGTTTTTTTTTCCATTTCCGTTAGAGCTATTATGTTTAAATTCCGCATTGGCACAGCATTTATTTTTCCGTGGTTTCATTTCCTTGGTTCTTGCTAATGGTGTGTGTGGGCACATAACGACGCACAGGCTTGGAATATACTTTACATTTTCGCATGGTTTATATTCTTATAAAAGGCATAAGTTATTCTCCGGGATTGGGTAATCACATCCCCGAAACATATTTTTCTGCGACGTATATATTCGAACCGAAGCCGCATTCGTTGTCCACGCTGCAAAATGAAGCCAACCTCTCATTGTGCCAGTATCAGGTCTAAACGAGGTGTCAGTAGAATTCATTTGGGCCTGATGTTTTGGAGGTGACATGGGTGATATGTTGCTGCCGTCGCCGACGCCTGGAAGAGCGGCGACGAAGCGCGCAGAACCGCATCCCAGGGTAGCTGTTGCAGGCGATCGCGTACTCTACGAAGACGCAGCTGCTTTTTAAGTGACCTAAACGTACTTCTTTGCCTATAGTCATCACCATAACAAGTTTTTTTTTAGGGGGCGGAAAGGCGAAAAGAAGCGAAATAGAACCAAAACACTGCACGAGCCCCTATCAGTCACGCAGCGCAAATTCCGTCAACGCCGCGGAGAAGCGGCAGCAGGCGGCGCAGCGATCGCGGTGCTCGAGGCGTATACAGTGGTGGTGGCTGGCTTCACTTCTAATTATAGGCTGCCACACCCTCCGCTAATTCGTTTCATCCTCCACTCCCAGTTTCGTCCACCAGAGTTTTCCCCAGATCCAGGACGCTATCTCGCCGACGACCAGGACCATGCCGTTAGTCAACCCCTGCCACTTGACCACTGACGGCCCACGGACTCATCCTGACTACGGACAAATTGTACATACGTGTACATAGTTTATAGTGCATTTTCGTTCATTGTTATTTACATTTCTTACTTTACCGCACCCCACCCAAGGGCGCAGCCCTTTAGCGACACCATCGCCAACGTCACCGTCAGCGCCCAATCATAATCACGGTGCCTGGCCAGCGTCAGCGGTTGCGCCACAAGATGGAACGGGACTCAGCAGCTGGGCGGCCGCTCGTTCTGGCCGGGCCTACGCAACCTCAATAAATGTGGGAATCCGCATCCGCTTCACGCCTGCTTCCTACAAGTTCAATTTTGGTTAGTAGCTCCTGAAAACTGTGTTCTAAGGTGGCTCTGCACTTATCTGTAGCTTCCAGCTTCTGGCGTAGGCGTGCGTTTGCTTCTTCGAGGTTGTAATGCGGCTGTCGGTAACCGAGGCAGGGGTGGGTTGGGTTTGTGGTCAGTGGGAAATTGGTTTAAAGCAGTGGGCTGTTAGGTGACAATAGCTGACCAGCTCACGTGGGTTAATTTGGGCAATGAAAGTTCTGTGGCTGAGGAAAGTTCTGTGGCTCCGCCTCAACCTGGAAAGTTTGAGGCGGAGAATTTTATATATATAAAAGGAAACCTGATAAGAGCCGAATAAACAAAGCAAAGAACCACACCACATTCTTTCGTCCAAATTTTGAAAATAAACATGTAAGCAATAAAAACGAGCTAGTTATTTTTATGACTTCTGTAAGAAGATCTTTGACAATATTACGCCTTAATGGTTTGAGAAAGTAATGTAATTTGAGGGCTTTGTAGTAAACGTTTCTGCGCACACAGAAATAGTGACTTTATAATATGTCAAACTAAGCTGCCTTATTACCTTCATTCGAAGTTTGAATCCAAATAACTGTAAGTCTTATATTTCCGGCCTGGGGAAGCGCAGGTTATAAATTGTTAGCATTGCTAATTTACTGTATGAATTAATCAATCGGCGTTACTTTCGGGCAATGCATTTCCGTATTGCCAGATCATATCAGGAATGTCATAGAGGAAAATTTTGTTCGCTATAGTAAATGTCCTACGTAGATAAATTGCGTTATGAAATTTTTATGTTATATTTTGAACCTACCTTATAGATAGTCCTCATTCATTAGAAACGACACATTTATAGCGATCAGCAGTTTGCATTTACAAACGGCAGTGAGATACTTCTCTTAGGCTGATACAAGAGTACGTAACCGTTTCAAGTCGGTGTTCTACAAGGTCTTTGCGGCGTTCTTCTCTGCAATATAATTTCAGGTACAGTAAAACCCGACTACAACGAATCCGAATAGAGCGAATTATGCTATATATCGAAGAAAATTAAATGCGTTACGGAAATACACGTGAAACTAATTATCATAACGAACTTCACACCTGACAAATCGAAATCGGCGTGCCCAGAATGGCCGTCAAAATGCGTGGTGTCGGAGCGGCGATTGAGATGTTGATTGGCCGCGAACACTGAGCAAAGGCCATGACGGAGACATTGCACCTCGGATGGAGTGACATGACGCCAGCCATCTTGCGTAACTGTTTCCGACGCGCGGAACTCACGACGTAACCCGCCAACTAAGTGAGTCCGGACCAAGACGGCAGCTCGCCAACCTTCCTGATGCTGTGCTGAAAGGAGTGTCCTTTGAAAATTTCCCCTTCACTGTAAGCCCCTCAGACGCGGGCACCGTCAGCAGTACCGTCACAATGCTGATGAAAAGCACGAAGGAGGCAGAGAATGTCGCGAGTGAAAGCCGTCCGACGCTTAATAAATGCTTTCGGCAGGTTCTCCGCCAATACTTCGATATTGAAGGACGCGGACTCAAAATGGTGCAATGTCTCGTGTAAAGGTTGCTGTGCTAGTTGACGCTGCCAGAATGAAAGGGAAAACAAAAATCACCGCTTTTTTGGAAATATCAGTTCAGCATTTAATGCGGAAAGTAGCTTTGTTACTTCCAATAAATCGTTTCTTTGGTGTATATGAATGACATACTTCATTTTGTTCGTTTGTGCAGGCGGGGATGGCAAGGGAATTCCCGCGCACTGTGAATTCGTAACAATAAACTCGTTATAGGCGGGTTCGGCCATATCGAACTATTGGATATATTGGTCTAATCGTTCCGAATACTGCAGTTTGCTATAACCGCGTTTGACTGTATTGTTCAGTAGTTTCCCACCACTGCCACGAATGAGTGGTAACGCCACATTGACCCCATTAAAACACTTCAATGAAGAGCCGGCGCTAGCTTGTAAAAAGCACTGTGGTCACTCTACTCAAGCGTTACTTTTAAAAGTAGCGCCAAATTTCTGGTAAATACTGTAAATGTTCTGTTGAAAATTGAATTGCCGAGGCTTGACTAAAGGGCAGCGAGGATAAATGGCAAGGTAATGTGGCTAACGACATTGCTGTGTCCTGATAGCCATTTCACAAGTTTACCGTAACTTCGCGTACAGTAGACTGCATACAAAAATCGTTAATTACTGTTTGGCTCTTGCCCTTTTGGACTGTTTCTAAATGACGGAACAGAACTTCGGTGTCTTTCTCAGAAGCCGACTTAGGCTACCGAGAATAACTTGGACCGGTGATTGTAGTTCGGCTGCCAGTTGCTCTTGATTGTATCTTACGAACGCTAAAGCGGAGGAATGTAGTAATCACAATGTATTATTCTGAAGGAAACACTGCGCCTCTCAGGCTTATATTTGTGGTTTATAAGCGAAAAATGGCAATTTTAAAAACAATGTTATATCTTTTCGCGAATAAGAAATTTGCTTTCTGGCGCAAAGGCAGTAAATATGTTAGCGAACGGTGTATCTTAAAAACAACGTTTTTTGCGTATTGGTGACGAGAATATATATTGGAAAAAGGAAACGCGGCTGTATCCGTGAGAGCACTGCGCCTACGCTTGAAATATTAAAAACACTGCTTCGACCACCGGCAGAAGGACGACGAGGCATTTCACTAGCGATAGCTGCGGTTGGTAAGGAGCTTCACATTTCAACGGCTATAGCTTTACTCGTTGCCTTTCTTGTGTTTTTGCACAATAATGGAAAATAAAATTCTTTTTCCCCTTGGGTATGTGGGTATTTCTTTTTTTTGGCATTGGGTATGAAGTTCTATCAGTTCCAGAAGTAACTATTACCTGAATACCCGAGGGTAAACTAGATAACGGCAGCCATGCTAGAAGTATTCGTACATACACAAACGCCCCCTCAGCGCAAACAAATCTGATCGCCTTCGGGTAGTCATCTTCATCATCACCAGCCTATCTCCGCCCGCTGCAGGGCAAAGGCCTCTTCCAATATTCTCCAAACACCCCGGTCCTGTGCTAACTGCGACCAATTTATCCCCGCAAACTTCTTGATCTCATCTGCCCGTGTAACTTTTTGCCACCCCCTGCAACGCTTGCCTTCTCTAGGGATCCACTCTGTTACCCTCAATGACCAATGGTTATCTTGCCTTCGCATTACATGCCCTGCCCCCGTCCATGATTTCTTCTTAATTTCCACTAGTATATCGTTAACACGCGTTTGTTGGCTGACCTACTCCGCTCTCTTCTTTCCCCTTATGTTACACATAGTATCTTCTGTTCTATCGCGCGCTGAGTTGTCCTCAATTTAAGTCGAACCCTTAGAATGTAGTACTTGGCGCCTACTTGCCATGACTGAAGAATCTTTTCTTGGCCGCCAGTCCGAAGCAGCTACAGGCCTCCTGATTACGGCAGCCGTCGAAGCAGTGATATACCACAGCCTGTGACAATGAACATGCCAATGTTCAGCGTATGAACACTGCTTGCGAGAGATGCGTAGCTGTAGTATTACAAGAGCTCTCGGATATAGAAGGAGGGGGAGGATAGGCAACAGTGGGTTAAGTAGAGTTAGAAGGCCAGCAGAGGACCCTATAAAGATGAGCACAGGAATATTCTGTGCTATCGAAGCCAACAAGAGAAGAATGACCATTGGATATGACTTAATCCACCGACAAATAACAAGGAACGTGGAAAAATGTTTTGGCCAGGCGGCAGAAACAGTTGAAACGATGCTAAACCCCTTCACTTTTCTTGTGAGGTTCTTCGTCTATTTCTCTTCTCATGCCACCAGGGATCACGAAAGAAGGCGAAGTCCACCTGCTACGAGGCTTGAACGGATGTCTCTATCCGCACGCTTCGCGCGGATAATGTATACAATTGTCCGCACGCCTCGCGCGGATAATTTTTAGAACTCTCTGCACGCCGCGCGCGGAAAACGTTCAAAATTGTGAAGTGTCAAATGTCAAAATTGTAAAAATGGCAATAAACACGGCGCACGTTCTAAAATTGGACATGGTCACTTTGTACTTGCTCACGGAAAAACTTTTTTTTAGCCAGAAATACATCCTTGGATATTATGCATACAACCTCGGAAATGTGCATAAGGAGGCGAACTTCCTTAATTGCAAAGACAAAAAAAGTCCCATATTTTCCCCAATTGGAAAGACAAAAAGAAACTCACCTATTTTAAAAAGTCGGCTTTCCGTTTGCCCTAAAAGGACTACTGACATTAAGTTTCAAATTTGAGCAACTATAAAAATAACTTCTTGTGTATGTAAACTTTCAGTTTAAATTAAATATTCGTGCCTATTCAAAACGCGAGAGATACACTTTACGATAAGCATCATCTGCTGTACACCATGGTCACCAAGAGAGAGATAGAGGCGGCTCTGTAATCTGAAATGGTGAGGCCAGCCCTGCTAGTGACAAGGCTTCCTACGCCACATGGTTTTGCACTGCCAGACTACAATAAGTTGTGAATGCTTGACATGAGGGGATATAGGAGGGAGAAGACAAACAAGAAACATTAAACACGAGAAACAAGTCAATGCTGCTAGCAGAGTCCGGAAGTAAAAAGTACATTTAAAACAAATCAATATTGTAAACTCTGAATCAAAATACAAAGTAAACAGTGCTACAAAAGGAAGAAGACCCAAGAAAAAGAAATTGATAAACGCCACAGCATGCGAGAGTACATACCATGAGACACTTGCACTGCCTAAGTCTAAAGTCCAGTTCAATCTCGTAGGAAGAAACGAAGATTGCGAATAACCACTCTTTTATATGTGTGCCATTTCATGCACGCATGATAGAAAAAATTAACGGATACATCCTCTCTGGAAAGAACTCTCAGAGGCACACAGTGTGATGAGTATGATATATTACCCTTTATCAAGAGTGGATGTATACACTGGCGTATACAGGTTTGATGTATACAGGTTGGAATTATCATTGAAGTGTTTGATTTCGCTCTAGCTCCTCCATTACCATATAGAGTGCATTGAACCGAAAAGCGTTTGACAAACACATGATTCACAAACAGAGAATTTTTGGCTAGGAGTCAACACATATCACATTATGTGATAAAATGTACAACAGTGGCAGTGTGTTGGTTCTGCACAACAGAGACAAAGAGGTGTATTGGTTCTACACAACAGAGACAAACAGGGTTGCTGGAACAACGACAAAGAAAAATGTGACACACCCAGCACTCGTGTGTTGAAATGCTTACCAGTGCCCTCTTTGGAATCATAGTAGACCTTGAGTTGTGTAGAATTTTGTTAAGAAGCTTTGTATATCCAAGGCCACATATTTGCGCATGTCCTGGGGCCAGTAGGCAGTGTTTTTTAGTCCGCACTCTACCCTCTCCTAGAAGGCCGCAGCTATAGTCCGAAATGCAAAAATCTCTTTCCTTCTTGCCCCACACCGTGTCCACTATATAAATGGGATCTTCCTGCCCAAGTTGCCCTAGACCCAACTGCCCTTCGACTCCATCAGTATGACCCCTTTACTGGGAGTGCCATTCACTATACCTGCCCCCACACCAAAGCTACCACATAACTTCCTAGGGAGACTGGCTGAACGCGGATCAGATAATGTACGAGAAGTCGATGCAAGAAGGTCTCGCAGCCCACTGCCTTTGGGTCAGTAAGGGTAATAATATTACCCTTACTTAAGGGTAATAATATCAATATTACCCTATAATAATAGTAATTGTAATAAATATTACATTTGTAATGCTTTAACACGCTCATAACAGCAGCGCATACAATGTGCTGCTACTCAGAAAGAATGTGACAATGCTATGCGTTGTTGAAATGCTTCAGACTCGCATCATACAACAGCAGTTTCCATGAAAGCGAGTGCTTTAAGACGGAGCGCTTGTAATGTCAAATCAATTTTTTATGACCATGATGTCGACTTTAGGACTGAACTTTCGTATGCAGTGTTTTCGAAGGGTCTTTAGCACATCACCACAGATAGCATAGCTAGAACATACGGGGGCTATCTAGTTGGTAAACCATAATGCTCACAATAGAAATAACCGGAAGATTAAATTACAGCAAACAGCGCTTCTTTGTTCTCCTTTTCCATGAGTTCTTTTTACGTTGTGCTCTGAACATTACTCTACGTACCCTCGTGTTGTTTTCCAAACCAATGCATTACAACAATTGATTCAGTATCGCTTTGGCACTGTGCCTGCTCCTCTACCGCAAAAATAATACGCGCCGTAGTGCAAGCACCAGCAGAACACTACTAAGAACCCAAGGTCTGATGAACTTGCTTAACTGCACAGTATATACAACAAACTAACACTCAGGTTATCACTGCCCTTCGATCATCGCGTTTTTTTCCCCATCACTGCTACACAGGTAGCAGCTACGTTGAAAGTAAGAACCTCGGGTGCTAAAAAAACGCCAAGCCAATCGTAGCTGACTAGCGCAACCGCACACTGGTCGCAACGGCTGCCTGTAACGATCGCTGCCCGTGCAAGCATGGCACATAGCCGCCGAATGCGCCGACATGAAGGGCGATAGCACAGATAACCCACCCTGCACTCGACCACACCTCATTCGCGCATTTATCATATACTACGCCGTCACCGCAGTCAATAGCCGAATGCGGTAGTACGTCGAGCTCTACGCCCGATACGAACAGTAATCTTCACCGCCTCACCTCACAGTATTCGCCATATCACAGCACGGTATTTGTTCGTGTGCTGATCTCTGGTACATTAAGGCTTGTTATTGGTGATGGCAACGTGACTTGTAGGAGAGGAAGTGCAGAACGAATGATTGCAAACTTCGCCCTCGATTCTTAAAGAGATGGATCGGTGTTGTCGTGGTCGCCGTTTTCGTTCGTCCGACGACGGCTTGGCATGCCGGCTTCTCCAGTGAGCTGGCTCCAGACAGCACGCAACGTGATGCCGAGCGTTGGCAGACCAACGTAGCACTTGGGTTAAGTAACCGGCCACGACAACGCAACACGCGGATAGCATCCAAGCTGAGAGCGAAAAAAACCGGAGCGTCCATAACAGCACAGAGAAAAAGAAACTTGCCATACGGTGATGCTTTCCGACTCGAGGGGTGCGGACAATTTTAAAAGTTATCCGAGCGAGGCGTGCGGACAATTTGTTTAATTATCCGCGTGAGGCATGCGGATAGGGACAGCGGGTTAAACGACACGCGATTTGCTTCATCAGCCCTTAATCTGCATTTTCGGTCGTGTAGCATGGGATGCTTATGGTGTTTCTTTTGGCATATCTGTCGTACGTCGACAGATTTTTACTATATTCGGCGCTACCCTGAATCAGGCAATTGTCATCCACTCCCGGACGGTTACGTTACACAATGCAGTGCCAAAGCCGCTCCCTCAGCGATCCACTTCAGTTGGCAAAGTGGCAGCAACAAGGCCGTAGTAGCGTTCAAATGTTAGAGGAAGTTTTTACGAGAGATCGAACAGGCGTGTCCGTCGTCATCTTCGAATTCGACGACGCTTTTGTATACCGCTGCTAGTGCAAAGGGTAACCCATAGAGGAGTTAATTTTCTTGAAAAAATTTCCAAATTCAGCTCGGGGAACAGGCATTTTGAGTGGCTCACGGAAAATTTCAAACTTTTACCACTGTAAAACAAAACTACTGTTTTTTGTTGCGAAGAATATGCCTACTGTCAAATTACTTACCGTATTCGTGTTTGCTGCGCAAAGAGCCTTCTTTAAAATAAAAA